>JAGDQP010011384.1:0-15481 GCA_022664845.1 Lepisma saccharinum
TTTTTTTTTTCCTCTGCGTACCACAACATTCTCCTTTTCAGTCATCCTTGTTAAATTTGGCAATAGCGTTACACATTCAAGACTCCCTCGGTTATCGCCCCGCTGAAGCCTTATTGGCTCAACGCGTGGGTGTGTCGAGGGTGTGTGTTTTAGTTCGCATTTTTGGCACAGCTCAAGTCATCTTGGCAGCACTATAGCTTATGTAATGCTTGCTGCTGCAGTGTACCCATTAACTGTATTATCCTTTCCGAGATAAGATTTTGATACACGGAAGTTCGTCTCTTGTTTCAAGCAACTCTCGAAAACAAATAACAAATAAATAGATTCCAGTGAATTGGTTTCTTATGGTATTTACGTATTAGTTTATTATAGTTTTCCAGTCTCCTAATAACAAATCCATTCTGCGTAGTGCAGATTCTGTATATACACTACCGGTAATAAAAATTTTCCAATACTTTCCACACTTCAGTTATCAACATCCCGTAACGATACGATTAAAGGAGATTATCTGTGAGATTGAATTCCATTGTTTAATCATAGCCATTAACACTTGGACCCAAGAAGTGTAGTAGATCTATGCCCTGTATTCTTGCATATAAAAATGATACCCGAAGATGAACCTGCCCTATTGCGATCCGCAACACAATTCACCAAAAAAAAAAAAAAAAAAAAAAAAAAAAAAAAAATCACTTAATATTATTACAACTTTGATGTTTGAAATAACGCTTTTCGTTTCTGTGTTTTTCATTTCTAAACTTCATTAACACCAAAGTTTTTAGATTGATTTTCTCGCTGCTTGCTGCTGATGTGATTTTGTTGTATTATGATTTTTTTTTCATTGTTGTTTACCTTTTGGTGTAATTTGATGCACTCCTGTATTGTTATCTGCCATTCTTATAGTTTGTCCTGATCTACCGCCTAATTTGGCAGTCAGAGTCATCAGTTCTTTGTCGACGTTCAGCTCTTCTGTACCTACTTTCTCACTTTCTCCTTTACTTTCTTTCGCAAGTTATCAGAAATTCCAAATACTATTTGATCAACTGCGTGTGTAATCTGAGAAAGAGTCTTTGATAGGTTGTTTCGGATGCTAACACAACCTATGAAATGCAAAGCGTTCTGTTATTAAATTTGTTTTCATAGGGGGGAAACAATTGTAACTATGTTTTATCTATCTTTTCGGAGGACAACCGAGTTAATTTTTCTGAGCCACATAATCCTACAGTTACGCGTGATTTTCCGTCAAGCTAAGTTAATATTAATCTGCCTTTCGTCCTTATGTCCTGTGCTATATAACATGTAGGTTAAAACGTTCTAGGTAATATTCCACTGAAGTAATGCATGTAATATTTGATTTATAATGCAGATGCCATTTTCATACTAATGTTCGATCTCCTCGTTCAAGCCTCAACTAATCTGCTTCGTGAATTCCTTCTAACATCCTCTTGAAAGTGATTTTTTCCCGCTCGTTGTGAAATTTCTTGGTCTCCCAAAAGGGTAGGTTGAAGTATCCTAGACCTTCAAAAACACTACTGCGGTTCCGTTCCAGAAACAACAGAAATGAGTGCCTGACGTTGACCTATGCACACTGTAATACTAAAATTGAGATTACATATTTCTATACTAACTAACTAACTCTATGGCTTATGGAACTCGAATGTTCATTCTATACTAATAATAAAAAATCTACTATACATAAATTACCTAAAGGATGATTTCACTGTACTAAAATTATAAACAGAGTATCCTGATGAACATGAATTCCACAAACAAGCTTTATTTACTGATGAGATCGTATTGTATTTCTACAAGTTTAGAATTCAAATGTAGATAATCAGACAACTTCTAAAGTCATCCCAACTAATTCAACTCGTATCAACTTAAAGCATGTTATACAAGTTCAGTTCAAGCATGATAATTTGTTATACTCTCGTCGATCTGTGCTCTCTGGTCTCGTATTGCTTCGTCGATTACAATTATGGGCCAAAACGTAGTATATATTACAATTAGACGAACTATTCGCAATAAATCAACATTATTGTTTTCTTTCTTCATTAATTAAGACCTCAAAATAAAAGATTCCGCTATTCAATATTAATATCAATATTTAGACAATCAGGTTGGCAAACAATCTTTTTCTTACCCATCTTCTTATGCTATTTGATAGATCACTACTCCAATCGCTAAAAAAAACTAGACAAATGGCAGCACCACCTTACCTATATTTACTAATAAAGGAACAAAGAATTTAATGTAGGATCAAATGTAAAGAATAACCGGTTACTAAATCAGAGACTTGATGAGTAATATCGGGATTTCCTCATTTACTTCACGGAATCGCTTATAGACTCTCCAATACTGACGTACGAAAAAAAAATAACCTGGGCTCTGACTTAACGCATAATGCCGGTATTTATTGGGTATTGGTCATGAATAAGAAAGAAAGCTTGGGCCATTCTCCGTATTGAAGCATCTGTGTCAGAGCGAGTGAATAATATAATGTTTAAATGACACTACTTTCTCTCAGCTCAATTTCGATTTATTAATAAGAATTAGATAGCTCTTACTTGAAACCAAGGCGCGTAAAGACTATTTAGGGTCAGTTCTACAATCGACCGCTAAACTTCTAGTCAGCACTAAATTGACGCCAAGTCTGATTTTCGTCAATGAGAGTACGCAAAATGAAGAGTTGCCCTCAACTTAGCGCTGACTAGAAATTTAGCGGTCGATTGTAAAACTGACCCTTACACGCCCTGCTTGAAACCATTCTCTGTGACAACTTGGGATTATTCTCCGGGCATTTTTTCCTCGTTGAGCTTTACGCCCTACTACTACTTTGGAAGAAAGAAACTGACATCCCGTCCAGTAAAAAAATGCAAGAGCGGCGTTCGGCAATAATGTTCCCTTTTCTCTCCCTTTCTATCGGTGTTTGTTATCTGACCAACCAGAACTTGACAATGGACCGAGACATCCGCCTATTTATGTGGTTCCTTCTCAACAGAAAAATGTCGAAGAGAAAGCTGGTTGAAAAAATATAAACGACTGTCCCCATAAGCAGCTTCCCTGGTCTACAGCGAAGTTGAAAAAGGAAACTCAGAACTGAAAATTCACATCATCTCTATATACAAAATTGAATGCTATTATATGTGCGTGAGCATCACGCCAAAACGGCTTGACCGGTGGGAATGATTTTTCACACATGATCAAATATTCAACCCGTGTGGGAAGTTATCATATCCGTTGCCATCTTGGATTCAAGGTGGCCGCCCCAAAACTATTTTCCTCACCGTTTGAACTAGAGATACGAAATTTGGCATAAAGGTGTATTATCAAGAGTAGCTTAAGAAAATATTACATTATGAAAAAGTCGCCATGTTGGTCCTCAAATAGTGATTATATACGTACATGAAAAACTATGAAAGGGATAAAATGTTGACTCATTTACAGTGGACTAGAAATGAACTTTTTACGGTGTAGTCATTACAAAAAAAAAAAGCCTACATAAATAAAAAATAAAAACATTCCCATTTAAACGCTTTTTTGTAAGTTGGAAACAAATTCTAAGTAATTCCTGCTAAATACTTGACATTTTTTTACCGTACCAGTATTTACTGACTGTAGGTGGCTACATTATGACACACTCGGAAACCCAGTTCAAAATGGAGTACGGAGGGTATGTATAGATAGTTTAGGAAATCATTCAATAGGTGTACCTTATTCTCGACTGCAATAGCACTGAAAGTACTTGGAACAAACTGCATGCGTACCCTTGCGAATTTCAGGACTTCTCTACATATTACAGCGCGTGTTCCTTTAAGTTTTCCATCGCTATAAGCATGCGCAGCACAAAGGCACAGCCGTAACTTGTAAATTAGCATATCGGTTCAGTTACGTTATACTCGATTCATTCGAATGTATTTATGAAACCGAGACTGCTCAAAACTGTATTCTGGACAGTTTGTATAAGAAGCAAGCATTCCAAGGCCTTTCGATTTTCCTGTAGTAGGTACAGCGAACAAACATATCGTTAGATTTTTGTTAGTTTCAGAAACAATAGCCTACGCAGTGTTCGATTTGCCAGGGGGGATACTGGGGATTTTCCCTGGTGCGTGAGGATTTCATTCCTGGTTGTTGATCCCGAATATCACCCCAACCTGGGATAAAATCTTTGTATTTCTACCAATACAGGCACTCACTATATTCAAACTTACTAGCAAACACTAGTTTTAGGATCTCCCCCTTTCTAATTTATAACAAATCGAACACTTAGCTTATACGGATGTTAGAACGTAAATGTTGCAGAAGGTTATGTTATTTAGGAAGCACATTTTAGT
The DNA here is from genome assembly GCA_022664845.1 of Lepisma saccharinum. Lineage (NCBI taxonomy): Eukaryota > Metazoa > Arthropoda > Insecta > Zygentoma > Lepismatidae > Lepisma > Lepisma saccharinum. The sequence continues at coordinate 4,332 of JAGDQP010011384.1, forward strand.
ATTCTCTTTATGAAAATGTGATATTTCTAACAGAAGTTAGCTAACCTTACGATTTATAGGAACAAGACACACCGATCGAAGTATAAAGATTACAGAAAGCGAGTAAGGTGGTAAGGAGACAGAAATGATCACAAGCATGTGTTTTTAGTTAGGTTTTTTTTTTTCGATGCGTGTATACACTGCATTCTTCAACACCGTTAAGCGTTTACACACCAAAAGAATTAACGTTAGAACCCCTGAGAGTAGCTGGAAGACCAAGATTCTTCAAATACATTACAGAAGAGAAAAAGAAACCGGTTAAGGCATTGGTTAGGCTGAAATTGTATCCTGAAGGAATAAATTGAAGAAATGGTTGAAGGAAAAAAGAAAGAAGAAAAAGACAAAGCAATTTGTTGATAGTATGGGCTATTTAAGCGTATCCATACTGTCAACAAATGAATGTTTATTTTGTGTTTTGTTTTTGCAGAATAAAAATATAAAGCCACTATAATTTTGTGATCTATTAATCATTTGCCATTCTTGCAATGCGTCATACTTAGTTATTAAACAACGTATTGAACACTACTGTACTACAAGGTATGGCTGTATTAAAACTAAACATTTGTCGGTGTTCTAAGTACCATTTTTGTTCTATCAATACAACGAACGATGTTGATTTGCCACGAAAACGTGGTGGCCACCCTGACACACCAACAAGTGTTGCCGCCACATGCCACTTTCAACAACACACAGGATGAAATCGTTGCATGCTAAGGGTGCCACTTCAGTGTGAACGGTAGGCGACTACAGTTTCATTGGGTGGGCCACTGCCGTGGACATGTGTGAATAGGCCTTAACGAAGATTTTTTTTTTTTTTTTAAATGTAAAATCTCAGCGTCATTAATTTGAATATCAGTCTCTCTCCGACGTTACCTATCAATTTGTTTGGATAGGTTCTAAGAAGTTGCCAAAGTAATGCAACGTTAAGTGGTGTGGTTTAATTAGTTCATTAAGAAAGGGAAAATGGTGCGCTAGGTCAATAAGCGCAACATAGGACTGAATGTAGAGAGGGATAACCTTACCTTAACTTCCAGTATCTTGCGTTTTCCGACTAAAATAATAATAATAATAATTATTATTATTATCTATGAGTATTTCAAGTGATTCGTTAAAACATCGCGCATTTCTTACTGAGAATACAAGAGATAAACTTTATCTTGAAAACTAACGATAAACACCGGTCTATACTCATAACAAATAAATATACTGATAAATGGGTTAATTTGCTAAAAAAGATATAAAGAGCAAGGAACGTTACGCACTAGTTATTTCACGTAACAGGTCTCTCCATAATCAATTCCATAAGACAACTCAAAGGTCAGTACGAACACAGCGGCATTTCTGTTCTTCTAAATTAATGAAAAAAGAGAAGAAAAAAAACTTTTGGCAGAGATTGACTACGTTGTTTGAAGTAACCGATGGCAAATTTCCAGCGGAAATTCCTCATGTATAGACTGTCTATATAAAAACGCTGTATGATTCTCTGTAGTGAAAGTAAGGTACATTTGTTCAAAAGACAAATCTACACGGTTGGGCGAATCTTCACCAAACTTTGCATGACTTTCTTATAGGATTACGAAAATGACACAAGTATATTAAAATTTGATCTGAGTACTATTTCTATGATAAGCCTTTCGTGACCAAAGACAACCTATAAGTACTTTGGTTATATTAAAATGTTCAACCACATTAAAGTTTCCATGATAACAAGGGTTAATTATTGGAAACGCATTTACAAATCATGCAAAAACGATTGAAACAATTCCAACCACAACTGGCTATATAATCCAGGACAGTAGACCAACTCCTCCCATCGGGGAACGCTGGTCATTTCAGCTGATTTCAAATATTTTATCATCACTGCAGCACTGAAACCTGACTTTCAACATTTAAAAATTGCTGATTTTCCACGGAATAGATACTTCACGTGTTGTGTGTTTGTGTATTCATTTTCTGTCTTGACCTTGCAATCGGAAGGTTCTGGAAAAGATCCCAGTTGCCGCCAATCTTGACACATTTTTCCTTAAATCGTATCAGGCAAGTGACGGGATTGTTCCTACCTGGCCGAATACCTTCAAAACAACCTCTCCCCTACGCTGCATAAAGGCCATAAATATGGACCTGAGATGCATAAAGACCATAAATAAATTCAAATTCACTTTGCAAATCCTCTATCTTGTACTAGCTTCTAATTTGCATCAGAGCTGAAACCGGGTCACTCTCGCCGATCTGGCCTTCCCCACAGGTGGCTCGATCCTGAATAAAACTGTTAATTACTGTTTCTGTATTTCGTGGTTGAGTGGTAGAAAAGGCCTTAACTTCGCCATGTAAAACAAGGCGTATAACCGCTCTGGAAACTATAATGAACTGGAAATTTTCGACGTCGTGCTTGTAATGCGCTGGGTGTAACACGTGCCCTGACAGCCGAAAGAAACACTGTTGAAACACACGGAAATAATTGAACTAAAACAGGCTGACAAGGCTGTCACACTTAACTTTATTGTAAAATCACACAGCAAGTTGAAAACTTTGAAAAAAAAAAAAAGGCTGAAATAATTGAAAAATCTGTTTTTCTATCCGGGCCACCCGGTCCAAAAGTTTACCCGAATGACCCGTTTCAACTGATTCGCATGTCAGAAAGAGCAAGACAAATCTACGGAAAAAATGTGTTTCTAGGGTAAGAATAGGTAAATGTTATACAGAGCAAGCACGCGTCAGGAACCTGTATTTGAAGCAGAGAATAACGGTAAAAGTAGGCGAGGATTTGATATAACTGACTGTAGAATAGACAGAAACAGTTGTATTGCCTGTAACTCCTTTATTATGGGAGGGGTGGGTGTTGTAAGGAAGAAGGGGGATCAGTGAACTAAAGAGCTAATCCACGCATAAAATAAGCATGTGATTTCTGTTTTGTTTCAATTATCTAACACTTGTCTACAATCTCTTTGCTGTTGTAGGGACGTTGGAGGTTCCTACAACACAGAAGATACATTAGATTGCAGACAGTTGTTAGATGATTTGACAGGAAATCGTAATCGTGCCTTTACTTTTTTTTTTCTTTGTGGAGAATAGTTTCCCCTCTCAGTCAGTGACGACGCCACAAGGGGACATGGGGTGAGCACCTTCTTGCTGGTTACTTCTGCCTCCTTCGACCATTATATATACTTTTTTTCTTTGTCATAAATACTCCTTGATACATAGTGCTAGATGCATCAATTTTAAAATTGAGCACAACTGATCACAAATTCACTCGTATAATGAAAAGTAACTAAAATGTTTGTCTAATTTCAATATTTTATTTTGTTGCACATATTATCTTCAGCTCATAAAAAATATAAACAAGCAAGGCACATTGCGATACTATAGAAAATACAATATGGAAGTATTCACCCTAACAGTTTGGGGGAAATAAAGTCTCCTATTTGGCAACTATGAAGCAGAACATTTCGAAGAACAATTAGCCATCGTTGCAATGGAGCACCGTAGATGTTTTTACTTTACGAATAACAGAGTGAGACAAACGAACCATCTTAGTTTTGTATACAGGATGTCCCCGAAATAATGGTGCAAATTTAGGAGGTAATTATTTTCTTCGAAACAAGAAAAAAAAAAGGTTCCTTTGGAGAAATTGAAAATTATGCATAGTTTCGGAGATACAGACGCTCACAATCACGACGTCATCGTCATAAATGACGTCATAGCCCGATATGTTGCTGCCTGGCAATACTACTGCCACAACTGAAAAAGGTTGTTTTGAGAAAATCTCAACTGAAAGTTTTGACGGTTTTGTAAGTTATATTGAAAGTCAAGAAAAAAATGGTAAATAAATACTGCTTAAATAGCTGTACATTTCAAAGTATTTAGGGATGGATACAGATATTTTACTGGGGTTGTGCAATACTGACGAAAGCGCTCTCATATGGCTTGTAGAAGTACGGCTATGAGATTTCCATTGCCGGATAGAGTGAAGTTTCAAGAGTCTGATTATGTAAATAGTAAATCAAAATTCACAACATGATGACGTAAGCCATATCGGCTTAGCACATCACACTAGAAGTAACACCCCACGCATCTATTTATGCAATAGATTTGATTCAGAAAGTCCCACATAGACAGGTTTCGCAATCTAAGAATTTTGTCAATGAATTAAAATGGTTTAGGGTCAGTTCTACAATCGACCGCTTTACTTCTAGTCAGCGCTAAGTTGAGGCCAACTCTCATTGGCCAAAATCAGACTTGGCCTCAACTTAGCGCTGACTAGAAGTTTAGCGGTCGGTTATAGAACTGACCCTTACTAGGCCAAGCGTAGAAATCACTTCTAAATTGTATTCGTCAATCATAAACATAACTTAAATAGATGCATTGGGTACTACTTCGAGTGTGATTTACTAAGCCGACACCGTTTACGTCATTACTTGTCAAGATATGATATTCTTTGTGACGCCGACGCCGTAACTTAGAGCCCATATAGCTCCAAAAACTATGCTAAGTTCAAATTTCTTCAGAGGAACTTCTCCCTTGGTTTGATGTAAAGAATCACGTCCCGAAATTTGCACCATTATTTCATGGACATTCTGTATAAACGTAGGAATATGTAAAACTAGTGATGTAAACTACCCATATATTGATTTTAGGGGCAAATACATAAAATGAGAATTTATATTTTTCCTTGTAAGTATTATTCTTTCTACTTCCTTCACGCTTGATATGGCGCATTTTTGCACTATTTGTGAAAGTACATAAACAGCCAACAAAATTATGGAAAGTTATATTTGACGAAAAGCATTTGAATAATAGACATGTATGGTTTTGAGCTCCGAACTAGGGTAACATTAACTCTCCAACATTGCCTCCGCTGTGTTCCTAGCAGAAACAATCTCTATGAATATATGAAGAAAGAAAATTGAAAACCTTTGAAATGTGGACATGAAGAAGAATGAGAAAAAATCAACTGGACACAGAAGATGAGAAATGAAGAAACTGGAGACAGTAAAGAGGGGGGAAATGGTTAGGACATTGGCTGCGCACAGACAAACTGAAGAATGCAACTGAAAGTATGACTGAAGAAAAAGTGGAAGAAGAAGAAGACGAATCCAGCTCATTAACGCTATTAACGAAGGTAAATCACATGTTGAGATCAAAAACGAAAGTGCAAGATCGGGGTGAAGGCCACTGAGGCCCCTCATACACGTACAAGCCTCACACGGCTTAGCTTACTTTGAAGGAGTCTTTTTCAACAGCCTGCAAAAGTGCAATTTCAATTTCTTCTCGTACTATTTTTCATTTCTCTGTAAGCCCTCCCCCCCTCCCCCGAAGCACGTACAGTCCCGGCCTCAAGTCCTGACCTTGAAGCTAGAACTGCACAGTTCTTCCTTTGTTATACCCTCCCCACACGGGTTACATGCGTTGGACCAACACGGCGTTGAACCAACACGAAACCATCACGGCGTAGGACCAACACGGCGTTGGACCAACAATAATAATCGGCATACGACCAACACGGTAAAACATAAATCTTGATAATACTGAAATAATTATGTAATAATAATTTATGTAAAAAACTATAGCGTGGAGTGGCACTGGCGTTGGACCAACACGGCGTTGAACCAACACGGCATTGGACCAACAATAAAATTGACAACGCCCCAGGTATATAAAACCTAAAAAGATAATAAAAAAGATGATCTTAAATTATTTTTTGGGGCACCTGCGTAGAACCAACACCGGCATGAAACCAACATTTCGAAGTACCGGCGTTGGACCAACACGGCGTTCGACCAACACAGATTTTTGCCCTGAGGTGTTGGTCGTACGCCGGTTCTTGATGCTTGAGAGGCTGTTGATTGTACAAAGTGTTGGTCCAACGCCGCATCCCCCCCACCCAAACACACGTACAGTGTGGCGCGAAAGTTGAGCAGTCGGCCGGCGGAAAACCCCACGGCCCACACACGTGCAGTTCAGCCTCAAGGCCGAACGACCTCAGGCCTCAATAGAAGACTAAAGTCTTACGTCAGATCCGGCAGGTCGCTATGGTAACCCGCCATGTTACAGTCTAAACAAACGGATGCTTAGCAGTAGGTTTGTAGTGTTCGATATTCAACAATTCGTTATGGTCTTGTGCTTTGTGCCAGATTATTATTATTACAATGAAAGAGGCACGTGTTGCTTTTTTTTTTCCTGTTTCGAAAGGATTGAAACTAGAAAAGGAAATGGAAGGAGCAATTATGTCAGTAAACAAATTTCTCGCAATGCCATTGAATGCAATTTTGAATAAGTTGATATGATTATGAGGATGATTCATCGTTGATTGCAGAGTTCTTGATTTATATATAAAAAAAAATGATAATTATGCCTAAAAAGCTTAAACTAAGGTTGTTAATTCGGTTATAGTTAAGGACACACACTCAATATGATAAGCACAAGTGCTAAAACGAAACCCTTGTAACCTATGTACAACTGAGCAAATTTATATTGTAGATAAAGTATACAAGGTATAGCATAAATCAAGATTTCCAAAGTTAATAGTACCTTTGTATGTGTTTCAAAGAAACAAATTTCGAAAGAAAAAAAAAAGCTACTCATCTCAACTTATAATATTTACTGTTCATATGTCCGTTGTTTCACTTTCTCTCGTATGTGCATCAAATCTCAGTCATATGTAAGCAAATATACATGTTTGAGCTCCACAGCATTTTCTATTCTTTCAATCAGTTTCCGCTTGTTACGGAAATAATCAACAGTTCGAAAAACAGTAATTATTAACAGCAATTACTTCCATGACTGATTTTCTACTTTCTGCTATCAAACTTCCCCATTAAGGTGACGGCAGTCCTATGGCGGGCCAACGGTGACGAAATGGCGGGCCTCTAGCGACTCCCGCCGACGGCCCGCGCACGATTTGACACTAATGCAGCCCGCGGTCCGCCGGCAGCATGCCGCTCCGTCTCCGCCACTAAGCAGCCACTTGCCCGCTATACCACCCGAGTCCCGCCGCTATACCTCTCTCGTACTACTCGTCTTTACCTGGCATTCTTATTTTCATCAGATTTACTTTGACACGAAAAAGGTATTGGACGCAGTGGTTTACCTTTTTGCACTGTCTTCGCTGTTATTTATTTCATAGTGAGTAAAGTTCTTCAGTGTCTGCGTTCCGAGTCGTGCCTCCGACTTTCAGCGACGAGATTTAGAAGTCTGATGCCTTAACCACTCGGATATGCTGGTCTTCCAACTGGGTGATGTTTTTTCTTGCCTTTTGTCTTACGAAGACAATTGGGAAACTTGTTTGTAAACGCCTTTTTAAATTGTTTTTTTCTAATAATATACAAATTGCCCATAGGCATATTTTGTTTGTCGTTCGTATTGCTTATTTTCAACCGACTTCTTAACAAATGAATGTCGCAGTAACAGTGCGGTATACACTGCTGATATCCGCTGTTCCCCCGACAATAACAAATGGCAATCTGCGTAACGGCGGGAAGGAGTTGGCGGCCCGCATGCCATTTTCCGCTCGGGCGGGATCCCGCCGTCGGACCGTCCCGCCGTCGGAGTGCATCGCATAATAGCCGCTATACCAGCAAACGACGAGCTCACGACAACTAACCACCAGTACATATCTACACTGGCGGTTATCGCTCGATACCCGACGGCGGGCCGAGAGCATCGGCGGCATATTGTCAATGGGGTTATTGTTTGTTTAGACTTGGCCTCCGCCGTTGCTATGGTAACCAACCGGATCTGGAGTCGAGACTAGTTCTCCATAGATTCCACTGAGGCCAATAGGCTGACGACTCGTCGTCTCAAGGATTCGCCATATACGTACCGTTCTGCCTTAAGGCTAGGACTGTACAGTCCTTGATGTAGAACTGTACGTGTATGCCTAAGAGTAAACATTGCGGAACCCTTGACAGAACAATCGTGGAGTTTAACAGACGATTCACGAGCAATTACAGGTATGAGTGCTTTCTTACCACAATCAGAAAATTCTTTGCATTATGATTTAGCTACAACCTTCGATAAATTATATTCATATGACACTACAACCTTGAAGTCTTAAATGCAACGCCTTGACACTATGCTAACAAGATAGTACCATAGTGATTCATTTAATTGATTTTACCGTTTCCTGCTCAAGTACAAGTTGCCTTTCCATGAGGCGTACAAACTGTTATCTTCATGACGATCTCCGTATCTAGTGTCGCGTGCAAAATAACTTTTTTTTCTTTCGGAAAAGCACTAAAAGAGCTCGCAACAAGCTGACACATATGGCTTTTCCCGTGACAGAAAAAGAATTCAAACAAACTCCTTGAGCTGTCGGAAGTGGTGGATTTTTTCTATGCAACAGGAGAACTCTTCATTAAGAAACACATTTGTTCTTGTCAGTATTTTCATGAGCTCACATCTTACTAAGACGGGATGGGATAGAAACCAGCTGTGATATAATCATCACATTTTGGTTTCTTATAAATAGCTGTTGATCTGCAGAGAATTTTGGACAATTTTCTGCTTTGGTGTACTGCCAACATCCTTTTGTATATGAATGCGCGGAAAAGAAATAGTTTTATAGAATACAGGTTCAGAATTAGGAACAGAATAACAATGTAATTTTAATTTGTTTTTAAACGCAAAATTACATAAACTATGTACAAGGTAATCAAAAAAGTTTTTGCCATTTTTGATACAAATAGAAAGGTATACAGAAAATTTTATTTATTGTTATCGTCAAAGAACCCCCCATCGGCATCCAGCAACTTTTGCCAACGTTTCTGCAGCTGCGCAATGCCTTAACAATAAAACTGAGGGGGGCGTAGACGCATTGAGTATCTATCGCAAATCTGCCTCATTGGCTGATTTCTCATGAAAGAGATTGTTTAGGGAATGCAAGAGGTGAGAATCTATTGGCACAAGGTCCGAGGAGTAAGGTGGATGATGCAGTACCTCCCAGCCAAGTTGCTGTATGGTATCCCTGGCCATCCGTGCCACATGTAGCCAGGCATTATCGCCGAGGAACAGTACACCCTTGTGACTCACCTTCTACTGCGGTACCTGTTCCACACGTTCCAACTGCTGCGAGTACAGGTCCGCAGTGATGGTTTGGTCCAATGGTAGCAATTCGTAGTGCACCACTTAGCGATTAGTCTCGTGCAGGACTTTTTATTACTACTGAGTACTCGATCGAATATGGGTGTGTTGCGATGCCAAAAAAGTAACGACAAACATGCTCTCCCTCGTTTCTCTTTGTTGGTTTACTACAGTGTGTGGAGTACCCACTTGTATACCTACCCCATGCGGTGCAGGTAAAATCCGACTTTTTTAAAATCAGAAATCTGGAAGCGTTCGGCAAGCTCACCAGATGTTTGGCTGCTCTACTGCTCTATAGCCGCCTTCTTCAGGACCTCGTCATCCAAGGTCTGTGGGCGTCCACAGCGGAGTTCATCAGACAAGGACAAATCTCCCCGACCTGAATTTCTGGAACCAATGCCTGGCCGTGGCGTTCATTCACAGCATTACCTCCGAAGGTTTGACGTATTTGGCGATTTGATTCGGTTGCGGACAAGTCCAGCTTAAAGTCATGAAACACAATCCCGAACGAGCTGTTTCGACACCTCTATTTTTCATCGCTACTACTATAGCTGCGACTGCTGTGAGTGTGCAAAGCGCCTGTATTGATCGCGATTAATGTTCCCACTCCCAACTCGATCGCTTTTCCAGCACTTGAGGCACTTATTTCCATATCAGTGATAACGTCCCCCATGCGACGTCAAAACGGCAGGAACTTTTTTGGTTACCTTGTATATTTCTCTATTAAACTATATTAATTGCTTAACAACGAAATTCATACGTAGGGAAGCCTCTCTATGTGGCACTCCCTCAATCATAAACTTTGCTGAAATAGATGTAGAATATTGGATACAATAAAAATGACTAAAATATGTATTTTTGTTATATCATCTTCCCTTTCCTCCCGAAGAAATTTTAATTGATGAAAATTAAAAGGCATTATTTTGGGGGATATTGCGTCATCCTCTCCAGGATTTCGCGCTGTGCCCTCCAATGATTTGCGAAGGACTTCGTCGCTTCTACCACTGAAAATTCGAACCTTAAATTTTCTGACCATGTAACACTTCAACATTCTGCACTGGTTAAAAGTCCCACAACGCCAGGCCTTTCAATATCCAGTGCTTCTGTTTACAATTTTACATGCTAGGCGAACCTCTTTATTTATCCAAACGTTTCATGTTTCTAAGTAATCATCACAATCGTGAGACTAGGCAGAGTCGAAACAGGTGCACAGGGTCAATCGCGTCAAATTTTTGACCGGATCTAATGCTTGGGACCCGGTCTGACCCGATTTCGACCAGGTGATCCGAAAACTAAAGCAAAGTTTTTACAATTATTATACATAGTTGCGTTTGAACAAGGTTTATCTCGAGGTGAAGAGGGGGTACCCCAGAGCACGATAATTTCGACACCGAAGAGTTCATAACAGTAATAACTTATACCATACGGAAATAGTGTCCCGTCATCACGAAGACAACACGAAAATGAAAAATGAAAATATTTTTTGCATATTGAAGTCAAATGTGATTCCACAGTCGTCCAACAGAGGGGAGGCGCTGTTGTCGCGTGAAGCAATGATGCGCGCACGCTTGTATGTAATTGTTTTAGGGAAAAATTGACAGAATTACATTAGATAAAGATAAAAGGGAGCTTCATACTAGTAATAAATAGGAATATGAACGTATGTCCACAAAATTACACGTTGAAATGGACCAGGCGCTGTTGTTTGTTTGACCAGCAGGATAGTATACTTGAGTCTGGGTACATCTGGTTAGAGGGAAATATAATGGAAAATTGCAACCTATTCAGAAGTGAATACACTTGTTTTCGGACCCGCTCAGTTCGGCGCCAGAGCTTTGCCAAAGAATCACACCAGGGAAGCTATTGTATTAAAGAGGTATTAAAACGTTCGCCCATAAGATGCTACAGAAGAACAGATCCAGGGGCTATGTTCATGTAAGAAATGTAACGAGACGTTTATACTTTAGTAAGCACTTGAAAAACGTATTGTTTCCAATTATTTTAATTATGAAGTTTTTTTTTTTTTTTTTTTT
>JAGDQP010011384.1:15581-53127 GCA_022664845.1 Lepisma saccharinum
ATTACAATGCATTCTGCATACCTTTGGAACACTTTTATATAAAATAACAGACAAGAACGTCATCTTAAGCGGCAGGTTCGAGGTCGAGGTTCAAGTCCGGCGGCGAAGTCTAATCTCAGCTCGAGGTTGAACTACTATTTTAACTAATTTATATTACGAATGCAACCTACATCTCATTAGCACCCTTGTACACGAGATAAACATCCTGTCCTCTTATGGCCTCTAGTCATCTTTGGCTCAGACTGAGGAGACTTTAATAATGCTTCAAAACTTTGTTCGAAGCAGAGTACAAGAAATAATGTTTTAAGTACTTCATTGATCATCAATTGTCGTCAGAGGACAGTAAAAGTTAAAAGTACATCACTATGTCATAAGATGTTAATAACTTCCGTTTTCCTCACTTTGGCGCCGAAACGGCGGCGTCGAAACGTAGCGGACCCCTTCTTTTGACATATAATCTTTTCTGGTTTTGGACTCTTTATGTAGCTGCAAAGCGCTTGGGAGTACCAATTTGAGCTCCAGCAAAGACGCGCCAGTTGACTGTCGCCCCACTGCTTCTGTCTTTGTAGATTGGGGCATGTCAACTGTTTGAAGCAGCAAGCAGGCTTATTAATTCTTCGATGCGCCGTCTAGGATAGAGAGTGGGCGATCGTTAGAGACGACACAGTTAGATAGTAATTACGCTGGTGTCACGTTAGTCTTGCTGCGCCATCTTTTCGTCGTCAGCTGTGACCGCCATCCGAATAGAAGACATTGGCAGCCACGAAGTTAGAAGTGCGTTTATGACTTTCATAACCAGGGACACAAAGTAACGTTGTCAAAGAAGTCCAGTGTTATTTTACGGAATGTAAAAAGCATTCCTGTGTATATTGTCGTGTGTTAAATCTATGGTAATGCAGCAGTAACTCTCATTAGTTGTTTGTGAGATTTCATCAGTACTTCGAGATGTTTTAGTCGAGGAAACTGGTGAATTAGTTATTGTTTTCGTAATCCACAGTCCCTAATACTGTCAAAGCCAGAGAGACAATGCTATTGCATTTTAAAATTGTGCTATACTGTTAAGATTAATTACACTAAATACTGTCATCGTATAACAAATTGTTATACTCGCTAATGTATAACTATCATCTGTTATTTGGAAAATTATGGTAAAGCCTATAACCGTTGTCGTTGTCATCAAAAGTATCTGATTATACAAAGGTGTGAACTTCCCATAACAAATTTATTAGAAACTTATAGCTCACAGAGGACAACATAACTCGACGTGTTAAAAACGTTTAAGTTAACTGTTCTTCCAGTGATATAATTATCATAAAGAAACGGTCAGGATCCAAAGACTTTATGTATCCGTATTGAAGAGATTAAAAAAGTACTGGAAACTGTGTACGAACACATACTAATTTTACTTCGAGTATATAATATATTTGTGTATCATATAGCCATATATTGAGTTATCATATAGGGAAGAAACCTTATCGTGTTTAAAGAACAAGACTCTTTTCTTGCCAACATAATATTATCATGGTAAGAAATCTAATTTTTATTCCACGCTTCTTATTAGCAAAAAGTTAAATTTAATTATTTTTTCACACAAGGGGGAAAAGAAAAAGCCTAATCGTGATTGTATCAAACCAGGGAGAAAACCACTTTTTATTATCTTTGGCGTCAAGTGAGAAGTCGATACTCGTCCATATAAAAGTGTATCATAAGTGCTCTGATATATCCTAAAAGTGAAGTTTGTTGTGATATTTGTAGAATATAGTCTGTCATACAATAAATCTATACCTACATTGAAAATATTTAGTCAAGCCGTCCCAGACTATTCTTTCTAACTCCTCTCCCCGTCTCAAGGTTGCACCCAGTGCACTGATCAAAGTATAAAACTCGTTATACCCAGAAAGAACTAAAATACCCCCCAGAGGTGTGCAAATAACCGCCTAACAAGTTAGTGATGTGTTCTGACTCTCTGAGGGTGTTCGATCATCGGATCAAGACTAACATGCAAAACTGAGTCAACCAGGTCACTCCGGTCAAGACCGTGTCAAGTTTAGGACTGGGTCACCTAGGTCCGGGTCATGAAAATTGACCCAGTTTCAGCTCTGAGAATAGGTCACACATGAAATTATTTTCTCTCACCATAACTCTCCCTTCTATTTTGTGTTTTACAGTTTCCCTAATTTATAAACCCTAATTCTAATTGCCTGTCCAAGGCACACTAATGATTTATGGAATATAATTTACTGTCTTTTTTACTCTTACGTAAGTTGGTAATACTACACCTCCATTACACATTTAAAAAGTTACTTGGAAATTATAAGAGAATTTCGGATATTCTCGCACTGCATTGTTTGCACTCAGCTTAGATACATCTTTGCTCGAAATTGCCACCTCCCATATTATCAGGAAGTACATTTATTTGTAATAGGAAACCTCATTTTCTTATAAAAGAAAGAAGGTTGGTTACAAGCAGTAATTACTGTTGAAAAACAGGTAATTTCTTATTTCTGGAAGAAGAGCAATGTTAGAACTAATCAAATACCCTTCTAAAAGTCTAAATATAAAATAAACTGAGCTTGCTCCTTAATCGAATTTTAAAAAAACTTGCTTTGCTTCGCTAGGGCGCTGCCCTCAGACCCCCGTGGGAGCTGCGCTCACAAACTGGGGGGTTTGGGGGCGGCTCCGCTCCTTATATCGTAACCAGACTCTCCGGGGTACTGTTCCCCTTTGTGCTGATCTGCCCCCAACCCCGCGGGGGGAGGAGCTGAGCCCACATAAAGGTGGTTTGCACTATATATGTATTCAATATATGAATCAATTAATTAGATTCACTTTCCTCCCTCAACCATACCTGTCAGGATGGTTGGTCGCTGATATCGAACCTAGGACCTCCAGAATGCGAATCCAACCCTCTACCAGTGATTCTGACACCACCACCCTGTGGGGGTTTCAGCCCCCAACTTTAAAAATTTATACGGTCAAAAATCAATAGAAACCGTGCATGATTTCACTAATCTCCCCCTTACTTTACACCTCCCACAAACAAAGTCCTGGCGGAATCCCTGCGCTCTACCAACTGAGCTACGACCACTTCATGCTTTACAGAATTTTGCGACCAAAACCACGGGAGAACACTATTCATCTGATGTACATTAATAATGCCCATTGCAGCTGCATTTTGCCATTACGACGTAAACGATCCTTCTTGTTCAACAGTATTTACTTGACAGTTGTAATGAAATGGTTGGTAAATCTTCATACCAAATTTCGTATCTCTAACTCAAAAGATCCTCCATTTTGGATCCAAGATAGCGTCTTTGGAAACATTTTGTAGTATTTTCATAACCTACTGCTATGATGTATCTTTATGCCAAATTTCAATTCAATAGTCCCAGCGGTTTAGGCTGTCTATTCCATACAATGGGTTTGGCGGCCACTTTAAATCAAAGAAGGCGACTTTTTTCAAAATGTCGGATTTTTTCCTTCACCTACTCTTGATCATACACCCTCATACCAAATTTGGTGTTTGTAGCTCCAGTAGTTTGGCCTGGGAATTTTGATGTCAGTCAGTCAGGCAGACAGTGAGTGACCATGGGGCTATCTATATATTATGTGGACTCGCTTTGCTTCGCTGGGGGGCGCTTCCCCCAAAACCCCATTTGGGGGTTGCGTCCCCAGTTTCAGTAGTTTGGGGGCTGTGCCTCCTTTACCGTAACCAGAAACTCTATGCAGAACTGCACCGCCATGGTGTCGATCTGCACCTCGAAAGGGGGTTTGCCCCATTTATTGTAACCTACTCTTGGTCATACACCTTCATACAAAATTTTGTCTCTTTAGCTTCAGTGGTTTGGAAATTGGACTTTTGGACGGCCATTTTGGATCCAAGTTGACGACCTTTTGAACGTGTTTTTATATTGTTGTGACCTACTTGTGATAGTACACCTTCATGTAAAATTTAATGTATCTAGCTCAAACGGTGTGGGAATTGGGTTTTGGGCGGTCATTTTGAATCCAAGATGGCGACTTTTTCAAACTGTAATATTTTCGTAAACTAGTCGTCATAATACACCTTTATCACAAATTTCATATCTCTAGCCCAAACGGTGTGGAAAATGGATTTGTGTCCGCCATTTTGGATCCAAGATGGCGTCTTTGTATACATTATGTAACATTTTCGTAGCCTACAAGTGATAGTGTATCTTCGTACCAAATTTCATTTCAGTAGCCCCAGCCGTTTATGCTGTGTATTCTATATATCAATGAGTTTGGCGGCAATTTTGGATCAAAGATGGCGACTTTTTTAATATTTTCCTAAACTGCTAGTGATGATACGTCAAATTTTATATCGTTAGCTCAAACGGTGTGGAAAATAGAATTTAAGGGTTCGCCATTTTGGATTAAAGATGGCGACTTTTGATACATTTAGTAATATTCTTGTAACTAATATCAGTGACCTTCACAACAAATTTCATTCCAGTAGCCCCAGTCGTTTAGGCTGTGTATTCTATACAACAATGGGTTTGGCGGCCATTTTAGATCCAAGATGGTGACTTTTTTACAGCACACCGTTCCAAGTTTCCCATTAGTTATACCAGAAACTAGGCATTAACCGATATCTCACCTAATTCCGAGCTGAGTCAATGATGCCAAATACAATTCAATCAATTTTCATCCATCAGCTTTTTGTTGTGTTATCCATAGTCTTGCTTCATTCTGTAAAACCAGTTGACATTCTTTTTCCAAATACGCGCTGAATTCTTGGCACGACATATTGAAGTTCAGCTTTGACTAGGTCCACCCACATTCTGTTTCGTTCGTCCGTCCATAAATTTGACATGGGAGAAAATACACATTCTGAGTAAGCGTTGCTTACAGGAATGGACAATACTTTCGCGACAAGTTTGTAAAGTTGAGGAAAATTCGAGTTGTTGAAACTTTTGGCCCAGACTTCACCGACAAATGTATTTGTGAAGGTATCATCATCAAATTATCTTAGAACTTCATTTAAAAGTGTAAACTCATCGTAGGGGTCAATTCGTTAACATCTAGTTTACAAGATTCGGCTGCTGTAATAACTGCATTGAACTGAATCGGTCGGTTCACTTGATTCAAGATAAAGATTACTGAAAAATGCTTGAAAGGAGATGCTTCATAAACGTAGTATTTCTTTAAGTACGCCAATGCTCTTCGATAAACTTCAGTCACCTCGTAGATAAATTTACGCCTTTCAGTATCCTTAACGTGTTTTATGGAAGATGATGCCTTGCTGCCAAAGAACTCATCTTTTAACCGACTTTCCAACTTCAAGCGTAGTTCTTCCATTATTGTGTGGATTTCCGCGTTTGTTAACGAATTGCTGTCCAGTTTGAGAATAGTTCCTTGTAGAATCGTCATGAAATGGTGAACAAAATACACGTAGCATTCTGAAAAGCTTGCATGTTTGCTTGCGTAGTCTTCCATCTCATGTTTTTGACTCTTGATCAACTCCCACGCTACTTAGTTGCAGTTTTCTTCACCCAGTTTCAGAAAGTACGACTTCACAGCAGGCCATGATAAAAAATCAACTTCTCGACAGCTCGAAGCAAAGAAAGCCACCTGGTCACTACATGTCGCAAGACTTCTTCATATTCCATTTCTAGAAAATCGAAACACTCCTTTAACTTTCTAGTTTTCTGTGTACTGTTAGAAAATCCACACATATTTTTAAAACAAAATTTTGCACATCATACGATAACACTTTGCAAGCATTTCTACCGGCATTATGAATGACATGACAATTGCAATTAGCTTTCAAGGTATTTGGATTGTCAGCTAAAAATTTCTGGAAAACAGAATTGTGCACACCGTAATTGACTGAGGCATTATCGGCTCTGTATACACTGATATCGGCTATTCTGAGTCCACAATTATTCAGTGTGTTCTTTACTTCCTTAGTAATGGCTTCTGAATTTTCGTTATTTTCGTAAAAATCGTGTTCTGCAAACCTTTTTCCTCGTCAAAGTATCGAACAGCAACTGGGAAAAAGTGTTTGATTTCCTTTATTCGATGCATCGGAAGAGATCGAAAATGGAATTCTATTGTTGGAGTTGGCTCCTACTTCCACGAGGCAGTTCTCGATAGATTATTTCGGACCTAAGACGTTCCACTATAACTTCGCATTTAGTTCGGCCACAATGCACCTTCTTCACCAAATTCGAATCTTTATAAACACTGGTATTTAATTTGATGCCGCAATCCATGCTTCTGTAGCTATGATGGTGATTAATGCCATGATAAATCTCTGCAACTTCTATGATTGTCACTAGATTTTCTTCCTCTGAATCATTCTTCAGCACGAAACTGTCATAAGCTGATTGGAGTGGTTTTAAAGCCTTCTCTCCGTCATGCTTGATAGTAAATTGTATATTGCACCTCAAACATTTCATATTATGGGAATCGACTTTCACAATCCAGTTTTTATACAAATCGTTCTGAAGCCAGCTGTCTTGATAGCTTGATAGATATTTAGGTTTTTCTTTTGTGTGTGTGTGTGTGTGTGTGTGTGTGTGTGTGTGTGTGTGTGTGTATAGAGGGCCCTCGCATCTTCCACAAAAGCTGCTTCGTATGAGTATTGTAAGAGTGGGTGAAGTATTTGAAAAGTAGAAAATCGGAAAGTACACATAACCCGTTCGATCATATGATAGAGATGCCATAAATGATGAGATATGCTAAGATAATCGTCTCTTTTCCTTATTATATACCGGGATAATGGATAATTACACGCTCTAAGAATTCTTAAGAGAAAGATCACCAATGCAAACACAACTTTAAGGAACGATATTCTAATAAAATGTCAAATGGTAGACTCAGTCTTTCTGAAGACTCACAAATACCATTTACTAGCATTGGTTACGCAGATATTAAACAAATGAATAATTTCGATTGGACATTGAACAAGAGTAGATAGTGACACGACAGCTAACTGATCTATTTGCGTACCTGGGTGCTCTTTTAAATTATTAATTTTAAAATCGCAGACTACTCTGGACTCACTGGATAACAATATAAGTGATATGATAAACGTCACTTATTTTACTCATCAAAATCAAATACATTTAAATGGCATAGCTTAGATTACCGTAACCTACGCTTTTGCAACTCACAATTAAATAAATGCACTGTTCGCGGTATTTTAATGCAATGTTCGCAGAATTTACATATATTGACCGCAGAATATTTGGGCAATGTTCGCAGAATTTATATATATTGACCGCAGAATATCTGTTTGAACGCGTTCGCTTTTCTTATCTTGGTTTATATTTCGTTTAACGATTAAGTTTTACCTTCCTATAAACACAGTAGGTTGAATACAGTATTGTTAAGTAATGAGACAAAATTCGCTCACAGGTTCAGTTTTTAACAAGTTTTCGGAAGTATGTAGGTCGTATCAGACTATCTCATAGCCACAGCGTAATAATATCCATGTGATCCTGACTGCAAATGATATTTGGTTTGTGAATTAATGATGTTTTAATATTACTGGCGAAGTTTAACTAACCTATAGCCACTGCACTGGGAAAAATATATGATCTCAGTATATCTTCTCGATAAAATCTTATAATCGCCGAGGAATGATTATTTCCAATATTAACCTCAAGTTTCAGCATTCAATCTGACATTATCATAGCCACAGCGTACTCGAATTATGTCAAGAGAACTGTTTGTTTTAAACATCATCAGGTCAGTGAACTGCACTGATTCGTATTCCATAAGCTTGAAAAAACTATTAATTTCTCTTCTGCAATGAGATATACTCGTGGTCACCGCACTTCCTGTTAAGATAATCTAGATACTGATCAATGATGCAGATTGTATATTTACAATTAAATCGGGTGATTATCACACACTTCACAATCACTATTACATTGGAACAACTATTTTCAGTTTAAAACAGGTTGAATCACATAATGATCACTGCACAATTAAATGGTTGTTATACTACGTCACTGAATAACCATAATGTGAATTGCATTGGATTATATTCCGATATTTCTTCTCCGAGGAAATATAAAAGGGTTGTTTATTGGGAATATAACTCTCTGAACATAGCTGATAATCGTGGAAACGATACCAACGTTCCAATCTATTCTGTCGAAGCAAGCAAGCTCTATACCTTTATATTTTGAGATTGTACAGAGAAATTTCACGAAAAATGCAAAAAAAGCAATTATTAATAATAAATATGAGTATATAAAAAATATACGAAAAAAAAGTGTTGACCCGAGAGGGGGGTTGAACCCGGGACCTTTTACCCAAGAAGCGAACGTCTTGACCATTCGGCCATGAAGCCGAAGAAGAAAATCCTGGTTTCGTCGTTGTATTTACAGTGGGTAGCGTCAGACGAATGTCTCATTTCAGTATTGACAGAAATTGTCATGACGTCATATTTAGCTAGTTGTAGCTACTTGTATATAATGACAAATAAGAGTGCCAAGAAGCAGCTTCTTTTCAGTTGCCAATTTAGTGTATTGGTAGAGTGTCGGAAAGCTAATCCCGGGATTGAATCCTCGTCTCGTTTTATTTACATTTTTTCTTTACGAAAAATAACTTTTCTCTTTTTATATATAAATGCATTAGCAAATTTAATAAAATTAGTGACCAAAAGCACTTGGAGTTTAGGTAAGGTCAGGTACGGTGTTTTTTTTTTTTTTTTTTTATTGCGTACACAGTTAAATCGTGTTTTTCTCCACAAGTAGGCAAGTGTGACGTCATCACAATCTCTGTCAATACTGAAATGAGACATTCGTAGCGTCAGAGCCTGTCAGTATGACGTCGTAGGTAATGTTGACTGTCTTAATCCTCAAGTAAGCCGCATAGGAATCACAAATTGGAGTAATTCTCACAAGGAGACCGTCAACATTGTCATGCCGAAAACTATCCTCAAATCCTTCGTACGTGTCGAATACACCAAAATAACACTCCACACAAAATTTGAGGTGCCAATTCAAAGTGAAAGTGAGTCAAAAAATTTGTCAAAAAACGGAAAATTTTGCTGCCATAATATAAATCTAGTTGGCTACACTGGCCGAAAGCCAGGTGGAGTAGAGATGGGCATTAGTGTTATTTTCCGTAACAGTTATAACATTAGCTGTTATGTACAATAGATGTTAGGGCTCATTTTCATTCATTCTTGCGTTGCTTGCTTTACTTGCGATTTGGGTGAGTAGCCAATTGAAACACGTGTTACATTTACCTTACAAGAAAACACGCAATAAAACATGGCGTTTCAATTGGCTACTCAGCCAAATCGTAAGCAACGCAAGATTGAATACAAATCAGCTCTTAAAACTAATACTTCAAATAGCAGTTCTAAAATAACTGTCTATAACTGGAAGTTCTTTATTTCCAACTATAATAATGCAATATAAAAGTACAATTTTAGATTAACTTACTTACGTGTAGCCTGTTGTGTCTGCAGTATTACATGTTACACAAGTTTCCAGCCTATTTTTTCGAACATTTGCTGTGCAAGCCGCAGAACACTTGGTTCCACATTCTATAGATAATGCAATCCCACTACATTACCACTACTGAAGAACACCAACAGCAAAATGTACCATAGTCTTTACTTTTGACCTCAAACAGTCTAATTCGTATCTATCTGTCAAATGTAATGGAAACTTATTGGTTGGAGCGCTGTTAAGAACAGATACAGACACACGTAACATTGTTTCTAATGTTTCGGAGGTACCTTATTAAAAACAATTAAATCAAGTGATGGGAAGTTCAGTCAAGCGACTGTGCACATAAGCTACCGCCAGCCTTAAGCAGCGAGCATCCTGTTTATATGATCAATGTTGCGTTCGAATAATTGCGCTGAGACCTTTTCAACGATACATCAACTACCCTAGTAGTTCCAAAGTTGAAAATACCCCCCCACACACACACCGAAACTCGGGATCCGACCCTGTAATCAGGATGAATGATACGGGTTTGAACTCGTTTTACCGAGACCTTTCCAACGATGTCTCAATCTCCTTCCTAGTGCTACTAGATACAAAGATATAAATTGCCCTCTCTATCTCTGGGACCCCAACCTCTGGAACAGCCACTGCAATCCCAATGAATGATACGGGTTTGATCTCGTGTTGCCGAGACCTTTTCAACGACACCTCAAGCACCTTCTTACAAGGAGACCGTTAACATTGTCATGCCGAAACCTACCCTCAAATCCTTCGTACGTGTCGAATACACCAAAATAACACTCCACACAAAATTTGAAGTGCCAATTCAAAGTGCAAGTGGGCTAAAAAAAATGTCAAAAACCGAAAAATTTTGCTACCATAATATGAATCCGGTTTGCTACACTGGGACAAAGTATTTGGTGGAGGGAAACGAGTAACGACCGCGCTCACTACGTGGAGAATGCAGAAACGAGACGAGAGAAAAATGTATCGGCCGAGAAAATGTACTCTGCAATGGTCTTAATTTTTATTCTCTACTTTTGCGCTAAATTCTTGAAATGTACTTTTTTGCTACTTGCCTTTTCTAAAATCACATCAGGAATTTTCTGACTGATTTAACCGCTTCTCATTCTAAACTCCATATGTAAGGAGTATGGATTTTTTTAAAAAAGGAAAGTATTATCTTTCATGTAGTGGTGGGGAGAAAAGAAAATGTAGCCAAATTTACTGTTGCAGTAATATGGATATGAACTGTTGCAAATATAATTCTAGGAACTACTACGACTAGAAAGGTGATTGAGGCGTCGTTGGATAGATCTCGGCAAGACGAGTTCAAACCTGTATCGTTGACAATGATAGCAAGGACGAATCCCGAGTTTCCGGGGGGGGGATGATTTTCAACTATGGAACTACTAGGACTAGGAAGGTGTTTGAGATGTCGTTGAAAAGGTCTCGGTAACACGAGTTCAAACCCGTATCATTCATCGGGATTGTAGCGGTTGTTCCAGAGGTAGGGGGGGTCCAAGAGTTCGAGGGGCAATTTATATCTTTGTAACTACTAGGGCTAGGAACGTGATTAAGACGTCGTTGGAAAGGTCTCGGCAAGACGAGTTCAAACCCGTATCATTCATCCTGATTACAGATCCCGAGTTTCGGTATTTTCAACTTTGGAACTACTATGGTAGTTGATATATCGTTGAAAAGGTCTCGGCGCAATTTATCGAACGCAACATTGATCATATAAACAGGATGCTCGCTGCTTAAGGCTGGAGGTAGCTAATGTGCACAGTCGCTTGACTGAACTTCCCATCACTTGATTTAATTGTTTTTAATAAGGTACCTCCGAAACATTAGAAACAATGTTACGTGTCTCTGTGTCTGTTCTTAACAGCGCTCCAACCAATAAGTTCCCATTACATTTGACAGATAGGTACGTATAAGACTGTTTGAGGTCAAAAGTAAAGACTATGGTACATTTTGCTGTTCTTCAGTAGTGGTAATGTAGTGGGATTGCATTATATATAGAACGTGGAACCAAGTGTTCTGCGGCTTGCACAGCAAATGTTCAAGGAAAGAGGCTGGAAACTTGTGCTTTTATATTGCATTATTCCAGTTGGGAATAAAAAACTCCAAGTTATAGACGGTTATTTTAGAACTGCTATTTGAAGTATTAGTTTTAAGGGTCGATTTTTCATTCAGTCTTGCGTTGCTTGCTTTACTTACGATTTGGGTGAATAGCCAAGTGAAACACGTGTTTTATTGCGTGTTTTCTTGTAAGGTAAGTATAACACGTGTTTCAATTGGCTACTCACCCAAATCGCAAGCAAAGCAAGTAACGCAAGAATGAATGAAAATGAGCCCTAACACCTATTTGTACACAACAGCTACTGTTATAACTGTTACGGAAAATAGCACTAATGCCCATCCATCCCTACTCCTCCTGCAATATATATATATATATATATATTTCAGATCTAGCCGCAGGGCTGTTTAACTCATGTGGAAACACTTCCGGTACGAATAGCCCACTCTAGCGTAGCTTGAACTATAAATAGCGAGAAGCGCTCAAACCGATTACTACAGTTTGGTCTTGTGGTCAAGGCGTCGAGAAACTGATCCAAAGGTTCCGGGTTCGAACCCTGGTGTCGCGTTTTACATATGTTTTTTAAAGATTTTTCGTTTTTTACGTATATACACAAAAGGAAATTTAATAAAAGTTGTGATTTATAATTTTAAAAGAGGCCACTAAAATCTAGGATGTATATAAAAATATCAGGGCAGGACGCACACCGACCGATAGCGTGGTGTGCAAGGGGAGGGACGTGCGTCCAAAGGGAGCTGGGAGGCGATAGCCGCGGGGGGACGGGTCCCGCCCCCGGTTAGCGGTGGACATACTCAGAAGTACTGTTTACTCAAAAGTTCTGTTTACGTAAAAGCTCTGTGCCGTACCGGAAGTGTTTCCAAGTGGGCTCTCCGCAGCTCTGAAAAAAAATCTTGCACTCCACCTGGCACTCTGCCAGGGTAGCCAACTAGTTCTACATTATGGCATCAAAATTTTCCTGTTTTTGACAATTTTTTGAGGGGGGCCCACTTGCACTTTGAATTGGCACCTCAAATTTTGTGTGAAGTGTTATTTTGGTGTAATCGACACGCACGAAAAATTTGAGAGTAGGTTTCGGCATGACAAGGTTGACGGTCTCCTTGTTAGCCCTAGTATAGTTCCATAGTTGAAAATCATCTCCCCACTCCGAAACTCGGGATTCGTCCCTGCTATCTGTGTCAACGATACAGGTTTGAACTCGTCTTGCCGAGATCTTTCCAACGACTTCTCAATCACCTTTCTAGTCCTAGTAGTTCCAAGGATATAAATTCCCACCCCTATCTCTGGAACCGCCCTGCAATCTAGAATTATTTGCATCAGTTCATATACATATTGCTGCAACAGCAAATTTGGCTACATTTTCTTTTCTCCCCACCACTACATGAAAGATAATACTTTTCCTCTTTATTTTATTATTATTATTCAATACTCCTTGAATTTGGAGTTTAGAAATGACAAGCGGTTAAGTCAGTCAGAAAATTCTTGATGTGATTTTATTGAAGAAGAGTAACAAAAAATGTACATTTCAAGAGTTTAGCGCAAAAAGTAGAGAATAGAAAATTAGGACCAAGTGCAAGTGGGCCGAAAAAAAAAAGTCAAAGTCCAGAAAATTTTGCTGCCATAATATGAATCAGGTTTGCTACACTGGGACAGAGAAACGGTGGAGTGACTCTGGTTTGCTACTTGGTGTTTGGTAAAGAGAAACGACCGCGCTTACTACGTGGAGAATGCAGAAACGAGACGAGAGAAAAATGTCTGGGGCGAAAAATGTACTCTGCAGTGGTCCTAAATTCTTGAAATGCAATTTTTTTTTTTGTTACTCTCCTTTTCTAAAATCACATTAGAAATTCATAAATAATGTCATATCTCGACAGCCAATGACGTCGGCTTAGCAAATGAAAATCAAAGTTGTACTCACTAATTTATAATTATGATTGAAGCCTGCAGTTTAGAGGGGATTTCAATGATTGCCGTATTAAATGGCGTTAATTCCTTGACAATGAAATTCTTACGTTACATTACCTGTCTATTCGGAAACCCGTTCAAATTGAGTAGGAACTTCGATTGTGATTTACTGAACCACCACGACTTGTGTCTATCTGTCAAAATATGACATCACTTATGATGAGACTGCTTTAACTTTGAGCGCTGGTAGCTTCAAAATACATGATTTGAAAGAAATTATTTCTTGTTTTGATGCGAATAATCACCTCCCGAAGTTTTCCCCTTATTTCAGAGTTTCATTAATTGAATTCTTATTAACGTCCTAAACGAGCTGGTGAGCTTCTAAGGACGGAACCTACAGTTTTTGGGAAAGTAGGCTCTGAACCACTCCGTTCAATCAATACACCCCGGCCTGCGTGAATTGAAACCGTCACCACGCGCAATAAAAGCAAGCATGCTAA
This sequence comes from Lepisma saccharinum, assembly GCA_022664845.1. Classification (NCBI taxonomy): domain Eukaryota; kingdom Metazoa; phylum Arthropoda; class Insecta; order Zygentoma; family Lepismatidae; genus Lepisma; species Lepisma saccharinum. The sequence goes on from JAGDQP010011384.1 coordinate 29,528, forward strand.
GAGGGGGTCACCGTTATTTCAAGGACGCAATACATAGGACATTAGAATTAAATTATACTAATTCTACATGAAATTGAATTTCGACGTCTTGCAACCCCCGGACTCCTTTCATACGCCCCTGATCGAAATGTATCTTGATATGTAATGTTCCGTAACCAACCTGCTATAATTGCATAAAATAGGTTTCGATAGTTATTAACTACTCTAATGATTTGTGGTAGTGATTATGTAATGAATTCCGCCAGACTCACCCCACCCCCCGGTGGTGGATGTCACCTCCAAATTCTCGACAATTCTCCTAACTTTTTTTTTGCGGTCAAAAATCGATACAAACCGTACAAAACTCCCCTTACACCCTCCAAATTTTGACTTTACACCCCCAAACTGAAAATCCTTGCGGAATCCCTGCTCTAACATGTCCTAGCAAACCCATGAGCAGATTTGACGACGTCCCGACGCGATTTACTCATGAGGAATGGTCTATCACTCTTACTCGCACACGATTTACGCACCTGGAAACTTGTGTAAGTAAATTAATCTAAAATTGTGCTTTTATATTGCATTATTACAGTTGGGAATAAAGAACTCCAAGTTATAGACAGTTATTTTATAGACAGAACTTCTATTTGAAGTATCAGTTTTAACACCTATTTGTACATAACACCTTCTGTTATAACTGTTACGGAAAATAGCACTAATGACCATCCCTACTCCATCTGGCACTCGGCCAGTGTAGCCAACTAGATTTATATTATGGCAGTAAAATTTTCCGGTTTTTGACAAGTTTTTGACCCACTTGCACTTTGAATTGGCACTTCAAATTTTGTGTGGAGTGTTATATTGATGCAATCGACATGTACGAAAAATTTGAGGGTAGGTTTCTGCATGACAATGTTGACGTTCTCCTTGTCAGTAGTAGTGAGGTCCCTGGTTCGATCGCGGCTCGTGCTGTGTGGGTTTTGTGGTGGACATGGACAAACACCGTCTGTGGAGGGTTTCTCGGGGCTCTCCCGTTTCCTCCCACTTTCTTAATTCAACCAATTCACTCATCATCCAACAGGCCTAAGCCAAAGCCACCTGCCTCCTGAAGGTCTTAAATTCAATTAAAATCGTGGCATTGTTCCACACTGTCTTAAGACCTTCGCAGACGATCAAATAATTCTTGAACAAGGCCCTGTTTAAGACCCTTTAAAAATTATTTTAGCAATTGTGCCATAAACTAGCGAAACCAAAATGTTTTGTCAATGAAATTCTATATAAAATTACCCTTATTTTTGTTTGACATATAACAAGATATTTCACTGAAAAAGTTAGATGTTGTACTAGTTCGTCAATTAACTTATTTCAAGAATTTGATTCAAGATTTATTTGATCGTCTGCGCAGGCCTTTAGACCCTTCAAAAAAAAAAAGTCCCTCGCGCGGCGGTCGCGTCAACTCGTAAACAGATACGAACTAATCAACCAGTCGATGTAACTTGAAAGGAGAAATGTTTTTGTAGCGACTTTTATCAAAGATGGTTTAGACAAGGAATTTGATAATCCAAAAAGGATATTAATCGCCTCAACACTGTGTTGATACTAGTTATGTTGAGATTTTATTATTCTTACAAGTTACATGTCTAACACTCATTCATGTTTTCAAACTGTGAAGTAAATACATTATATTGTATTAATCAAACTGGGGGGCTAAGGTAGATTTTGGGTGGGCTTCAGCCCCCCTGTAACGCCGTCCCTGTAAGGTGGTCAAACCCGGAGAAGTGATCAATCACCCTACCACCAGTTTCAGTACTATTTACATTTTGGGCCTCAGGGTCATAAATACTTAATTACCATATCAAGCTTCATCCAACTCCGAGATGGTGTGGTGACATTTACACTTTTTTGTGGATAATTTGACGTGGTATAACCCTGTTACAAAAAGTTATTCGAGTCACAAATCGGTACTGCCCTCACGGGCTATATAGGCCTAATACCTGTATTGCACTGTGCAGTGAAAGACTCCCAGATATGTAAATTATATGCAGCCTGGCTATACAATCAATCGATCAGAAAGCAAGAAAACAGGGGGCGGATCCAGGATTTTCGTGAGGGTGGCGCTGAGGAATAGACCAGGGGCATTTTCGATATTTTTCCTGTAAATGAATTTTCCCTATCTATACAATGCTAAGTTTTATCATGAAAAAACAAAACACTAACATAATTCTCCCTAAAATGATCGATTGGTTATTAAAATTACACAAATAGAAGATTTCTATGAGATAAATTGTTGGATTGAAGAGGGGGCGCTCTGGATCCGCCATTGGAAGAAAATTAAGGAAATAAAAATTATTATTTTTTACTTACCTATATATGTAAACACAATAGCTGTGGCACTGCAGATGATTAGAATAATTTTGATAACAGTAGTTCTTCCCATTTCTTCGTGAACAGCCGCACCTTACCATACATGCTTCATTTTTAGAAGCGTGCGACTGTAACTGGTTAGCTTAGAAGCCACCACAACACAATGACCTAGAAAGGAGGAGGAGAGAGAAAATCACGATAAACGAAGAATGGATGTTCTCGAAACAAACATGCCTATTTTTCATGCGCCGTAGCACCACCTATCCACCACAGCACACGCGAAAGTTAGAGAAAACCCAGCCTACACGTTTGGTATACACGATCACTAGTGGAGTGGTTCTAATAGCGGAAGAGTGGCGAGTAACTCTCTATCAAAAGACCGACTTGTAATGCACGCGCGTGCTAACATCGACTCAGTGTCCCGTGCTGAAACCTCGTGAAGTCCGGCAAGTTTGAGCCAAGTCGTCTTGGAGTGGAGCTAAATGATAATGAAAACAGTGTGCGGAGAAGGAGAGGAAGGGGGGGAAAGGGAAATAGTGCGCTTGAATGAAAATACATGTCCTGTGTGAAGTAAGAAGAAAAGTGAACGTAAAAAAAAAAATGTTACACCGCGAAAGCACAGCATAATTGTTTTTGCCAAGGATAAAAAGGTACAGGCGAATTGTGTAGGTTGTGTGGTTGGCTGGCATATTGCCTCAGCAACTCCTTTTTGTTTTCTGTGCGACGAGTGTAGAAGGAAAAAAAAAAAGAGTGTTTGGTGATCATGAGGAAGATTAAGAAGAATTTCTTGGCTGTTTACTAACTTCAGCTAAAAATGTCATCAATAGAATCAAATCTTATGTCTGATCTGTAAGTAGCAACATTTACTTTCTTTTTTTCCCCTGTTTGTGTTAAAAAAAAAAGTGTTTTGGAGAAAATGCACCAGGTTTTCCTCTCTGTAAACGAAAGGTTCGTGTTCAGTCAGGGTTGCCAGAGACTGAGTTCAAAGAGCGTGCGATCACCATTGAATGAACCGTATTTTTCCTGATGCTTCATACTTCATTTATTAATTTTAGTTGTCGACAGGTTTAGATGCTGATTAGGGGAAATTTAGGCCCGAGGCTTGTTTTATATGCACTCACATTTATAGAAAAAGGACGAAGTCCGACAAGTGGCCTAATAAAGCAGTTACAAACCTATATTCTATTTCTATTTGACACTAACACTACGCTGTGCTTGCATGGTGTTGACAGATTGTCCGAATTTCGGACTCAGAATTCTTCCAGCAGCCAAATTTTATGAATCTGAGTATACATTAATATCCAGTGGCGTCGCTAGAGTTTTCATTTGAAGGGGATTGCAAGTTCAGCAGAAGGCAGGGTACACATTTTTATGTTGATGAATTTGCTTATAAACATTGACATGTGTATGTTGACGAGGAAATAGCTTCACCTGTTTTCTTCCTTTTAATATTTTGCTTGATTCAATTGTTATTTATGTACCATATGAACTGTTAAGTTCCTAACGACGGGACCTACAGTAGTTGGTAAAGTGAGCTGCGAACCATTCCGCTCAGTGAATCCCGGCGAAAAAGAACCCGTGACTGTGCGCATAGGACAATCCCTCGGTCATTCCGTCCGAGGTCCCTTTATCCCTCTTCCACACGAAGCCGCCATGGCAGCGCCACCAGAAATTGTCAAAATCTATCATTTGAATACAAAAGTTAACATAAGGGCAGACAGTCAGACACGGGAATCTGATTTAACTTTTTCGATTTTCTAAATGAATAAATTAGGCTACAAATTCATATAACCTCTCTTTAAAAGGTATTTTAATTTAATTTTTAAGGCCTTTGGCAACTTTGGCTCAGCCCGGATAATGATAATAGATGAATTGGTTGTATGAAGAAAGTGGGAGGAAATGGGAAAATCCCGAGAAAACCTACGCACGCGGTGTTTGTACACGACAAAGCTCACGCGGCATGAACAGGAACCCAACCAATGACCCCAAACACCAGAGGTGAGCGCTCTACCATTGAGCCACTGCGGCCCTCTCAAAAGCAATGAAAACTGAAGATAAACGGAAATACAAAATGGCACTTGTCCCAGCGTTTCACGACTCCCTCAAACGCAGCAGCAAATATGTTTTTTTTGGTGTTGCTGTAGCTTCTAACATGCTGATTGACCACCCAGGTGATTCTTCAGTGGTTCGAAGGGGTGAAAGTCGGATGGTGCCAAATCAGGACTGTAGGACGGATGTTTCAATCGTTCCCAGCCTAGAGACAGTATGTGAGCCCCTGTCGGATTCACAATGTGTTGACGAACATTGTCATCAGTGCCGTAGCCATGGGGAGGACACCCGGGCACGTGCCCCTCTTTACGATTTAAGCTATTTTTTATTTGCTGGACACGGTCAGAAATATCTAAAAATTCTGTACATGTTAATAATCTTTTCGAGTGATTCATTAGTTTCTCGAAACTATCATACATTAACATGTACAGAATTTTTACATATTTATGTTGATTATTAATAAAGTAAACATAACTTTCACATTCTATACCCTCGATTTATCAACTTAAAAATAATTAAATATTTTCTTGACAGTGAGCTGCAGGCTATGCGAATTTGTCCTATTTTTTTGTCTTTTGCCCCTAAATGAAAGTCATATTAATGGTTGATATTCAATTCTAGTAGTAGGCTCCTTCTTCACAGTTATATTGTGCGCGGGATGTCGAAAAAAGGGGGCTTTGCCCACTAACCATTTGCAAGCAAGGCAATCTTATATCTATACTAAATATGTAAGAAAGCTATTTTGATTTTGCTCCCCCAAACGAAAAGCTACTTCCTATAATGATGATCTGGTAGGAGCAAAAAATATTGTCAAAGTAGAATTCGAATTGTGGCAAAATAAATTAAAAAAATGTGCCTGCAAATAAGTGTCCTCGCACAGCTGTTGATGACTTGATTGTTGTGACTTATAGGCCTACCTATAACAACGTGTACACCTGAACGTTGCTTCTCAAGTTTGAGGATAATTAAATTATAATTTCGTTCGTCTATGACAGAGGACAGATTAAATATCTGACACAATTGTCAGTGAACAATGGAATTGAAATCAACGTAGAATATGTTCTCAGCCTGCTCGCCAGAGACAAACGTCGGCTGAAAATTGCCCTTTAAAAGTGGTCATAAAATCATATTACTGTGATCACGATTGCCGACTTATGTCAGTTAGTTGCTAAAGATGGGATTTCATCTTTGTTCCCCTACGTAAGTGATTATTCAGTGAATTCACAAAAGTTAGTCTAACAAGGGAACATTTTAAATTGATAATTTGTTTCCTAACCAAACGATCCAATCGATAGAGGATTGAAGAAATTGACAAAGCCAAATTTTTAGCGTCAAACACAGGAGAGAGAGAGAGAGAGAGAGAGAGAGCGCAAATAAGAAATGATAGTAATGTGTATAATAATGAAAGATAACACTTTATGCGCAGATATATTCAAAACGGTTAAAGGAAACGAATTGAAAACTGCCACAACATTATACTGATAGTCGTAAACACTGTTGCCATATCTAAAACAGTGTTGCCAACTTATCTGAAAGCTATTTTTTTTTTTCAAATAGCACTATATACTAATTTTTATATATCTGAAACGCACATAAAGTAACACGTTACATTTTGAGAGCCCACCACAAAGTATTGTAAACTTTAGGAGATATAGATGATTTAAAACATCATGAAACCTTGTTGTGATTGTATGGGTCGACACTGCGCAAAATACTGGTGCATGAAAAATGGAACAAAGTAGACGAAATATATATAGATGTAAAGGATCACACAAAAATCAGAGAGAAAAAAATGGCTGTGTTAATTCAACACAATGCGGTGTCCCAGTGTGACTACCACTTTGTGTGTGTGGTGGGCTCCCAAAATTTAACTTGCTATTTTATGTGCGTTTCAGATCTATAAAAATTAGTATATCGTGCTATTTGAAAAAAAAAAAACACTTTCAGCTAAGTTGGCAACAATGTTTACGACTATGAGTACAATGTTTAATCAGTATAATGTTGTGGCAGTTTCAACCCGTTTCCTTTAACCGTTTTGAATATATCTACGTATAAAGTGTTATCTTACACACATTATTATCATTTTTTATTTATGCACTCTCTCCTGTGTTTGTGGGCCTTTGCCGCTAAAAATTTCACTTTGTCCATTTCTTTCACTCCTCTATCGATTGGGCATAGTTTGGTTAGGAAAACAAATTATCAATTTAAAATGTTCCCTTGTAAGAGAATCTTCAGATATCCTGGATGCGGGTCTATGTACTCCAGAAACATTTCAAACAAAACTTATACTGCTCCTTAATATTTGGAAAATAAAAATAAAAGGTACATTTTAGAGTTAGTTCACAGGTCTTCATGGTCTGGATGTCAAGGAGATTATTTAATGTTTGTATTATTCGTTTACGTTTACGGGTAGTTTTACTGTCTGACCACGAAATTTTATCAGACAACTTTCATTCTATTTTGGTATCTCAGAGCATATTTTATATTTGTCGAGTAGTTTTCTAGTTCGGGGGCTTCGAGGACTCCTGGCCTATTGGACAGGTATTCAATGGCTATCTTAGGCTTCAAAGACAATCAAAATATTTTAATCACCTTGCGAACATCTTTGATCTTTCCGTTCTTTCGAAGTAAATAATAAAAAATCAGCTTCATTGATACAAAAATAGAAACAAGAATTTTTAATGTAAAAATATTGGTAAGGTATTGTTGTTCTATTTGCTTTCCAAAAGGAACGTACGTCGTAACCAACAAAACCAATGTTAATAATTAGATTATTTTAATTCTTGGGAGCTATTTTACTAAACACGTATTGTACTATTCAATACAAAACATATCATGGTAAGTAAAATATATTTTTTTTTTCAATTAACTAGCAAATCCATTTAATACCTTCTGACATGAAATAGGTTCCTGAAGATGTATTCGCCAACAATTCTCAAAACATGCTTTCTTGAAGCATTCTTTACTATTACCTGTAGGATCTATCTTCATTTGTGAGTAACGATCAATATGCAAAGTATCAAACAATCTATCGGATTTAACTTTACTCTTCAGAAAGCTTGCATACATTCACAACTATTAAAATCGACATGTTAACTGGTGCTCACGTCATACTAAGGTGATCAATTGTCCCGAGTTACCTGAGAATGTCCCGTTTTGCATCCTCAAAGCCTCGCGTCCCGGGCAGACCTTCCCCGGGACGCCTAAAGTCCCGTTTTTTTTTTTTTTGTTTTTTTTTCAAAATCTGCAAAACAGAATGTAATCATGACTGAAAACTTCGTGAGAATTGAACTACTGTATTTGAGGAATCAGTGGCGTACCGGTAATACGTGTAAGGGTGGTCAACTCCAAAATTACAAAGGAAAATTTGAATTTGAATATAGTTTTTAAGGCCTTAAGGTAACTTTGACTCAGGTCGGATGGATGGTGATGGGATGAATTGGTGGAATGAAGAAAGTGGGAGGAAACGGGAGTACCCTGAGTACCCACGCACCCATGGTGTTTGCCCACCACAAAGCCCACATGGCACACGAGCAGGGATCGAACCGACGACCACTATCACGAGAGGTGAACGCTATACCATTTAGCCACCGCGACCCAAAATTTCCAATGGAAAAATAAGGTAACTCTTTACTTTTTTGAAATAACCATTGAAAACAAAACGACTTTTAGAGGAAACATTTTTCGATATTTTGTGTGTTTTAAGGGCAACAATAGCTAAGAATTACAGGAGCAGTATTACGCCACCAACATCCTGGATGTAGAACATTGAAACAAAAGTTTTAATGGTATAAGTTCATATGAATAATTGATCTATCATATTTGAGAAATCAATGGCGTATAAGAAATACGTGTAACGGGTAGCAACGTGAAAATTTCAAATGGAAACTGGGTTCACTTATTAAAATTATTTATATGGAAATATTACTTAATTCTAAGCTATTTTCATAAGAAAAAACATTGCGATCAGCGCAGGCATTTGGAAGCTATCTATAGTTGATTCAAAAGTTATTCAAAGCACCATAAAAACACTCTGTTATTAATACAGAGCGCGAAGACTAGAAAGAGGAAAAATGTGTTCATTTTAATCGAGCGTGCTTGAAAACAAACACTAATGAAACAATAAATAGAGATTTCTTTTTCACTCGAAGTTCCCCACTTCTTTCCAGTTTTCGCTGTCCATAGGTGCTGAAGGGGTTGTTTTCCTGTGGTGCGGAAGTTTTGGAAACAACCGTAGCTACCAAACGGCTGCGATGATCACAATATTTTCCCTATGAAAACACTGTTTAGAATTAAGTAATGTTTCCATCTAAATAATAATTGACCCCGTTTCCATTTTAAATTTTCAAGTTGACCCCACGTCTTACAAGTATTTCTGGTACGTCAGTGATTCCCAATTTCCCAAATACGATAGTTGAATTCTCCATATAATCTTTATCATGATTTTTTTTTTCTATTTCAACCATTCTACGCCGTTGCATAACGGAATTGCCGTCTGGTGCCAGACGTTTGAACTACGCATTATATATATACAGAGTGGTTCACGAAATCAGTAACTGGGCCATAACTCAGTTCCTAGTGCACAGACATCTTTGAAGCAAAAAATGGTAATACCAAAGCGCATGTGCGGAATCACGTGGTGATGCTTCTGAAATCAGGGGCGTCTCGGGAATACCTCTACGGGGGTGGGGTGGGGGGGCAACTTCAAAATTTTAAATAGTAACAGGGGTTGATTTTGCTTTCTTTGAAATAAACATGGATCTTGAAACAACTTTCAGATGAAACATTTTTAAATAATGTTAGTTACAAGAGCTACTTACAAGGAAGGGTCACGGTTCTCAAACACACAAATCCTACTCACACCTACATCGCAAGCAACATAACGAGATATGTAGTTTACCAAAATTTAAGATGCCGTGGTCCAGGGGAAGGGGAGCTAGGGGCTTCGGAACTTCTAATATCACAAAAATGTATATAAAGCCAGTAGTGACGTCTTAATGGAATATCTTGAAAACGGGAAAAGTAATCAAAATAAAACTTGCACAACATATAACTGACCACAAGTAGTAACAAAAACCATAAGCAGTATTGCCAACGCAGAACAAAGTAACATTTTTTAAATAGCATTATATACCAATTAATGCACAGTGGAAAAGTACTGGCAGTAGAAAAGAAAATAGTACAAGTTGGTTGCACAGTGTTGCAAACTATGGAAGATATATCACACCAACACGGAAATTGCAACACTATGGTACCAGCGTTCACAATGTTCTTTTGTTTGTTACTAGTGCCTTCTAAATATATCTTACTTGGCACGTGGTTCCATTCAGTGGTAACAATGCTTTCAGTATTCCCCAACCCTCGGTAGTATACGTGCTGATTAGCGTTTTTACTGTTATTCCAGATACCAACATATTGGCCTGTGTCTCCACATCTATTTTCTAACCCGACAACTTTCAGCTCATGTATCTTCCATAGTTTGCAACACTGTGCAACCAACTTGTACTGTTTTCTTTTCTATTGCCAGTACTTTTCCACTGTGCATTAATTGGTATATAATGCTATTTAAAAAATTGTAACTTTGTTTTGCGTTGGCAACACTGCTTATGGTTTTTGTTACTACTTGTGGTCAGTTATATATGTTGTGAAAGTTTTTTTGATTACTTTTCCCGTTTTCAAGATATTCCATTAAAACCTCACTACTGCCTTTATATACATTTTTGTGACATTCGAAGTTCCGGAGCCCCTAGCTCCCCTCCCCCTGGACCATGGAATCTTAAATTTTGGTAATCTACATATCTCGTTATGTTGCTTGCGATGTATTAGGTGTGAATAGGATTTGTGTGTTTGAGAACCTGACCCTTCCTTGTTAGTAAATTAACTGTTGACTTAATAATTAACTCTTGCAGTTGCCAAACGTTACAAGATATTAAACAATGTTTCATCTTAAAGCTGTTCAAAATTAAGTGTTTGCTTCAAAGAAAGCAAATTCAACCATTGTTTCTATTTAAAATTTTGAAGTTGCCCCCGTAACAGTATTCCCGGGACGCCCCTGTTTTCGAAATATTTTTCGTTTGATTCCGCATATCCCATTTAGTATTCCACGTTAGTGAGGAACCTTTGTTTACTATTCCCTTTGAGTTACAGCATCCAAAAGGTTCCGAGAACCCTTTACGCCATGTTAATTTTGACTAGCTGCCAAACGGTATGAGCTGTGGAAAAGTGGTTCCTCTAAAAGTTATTCATAATTTAGCGCTTGTTTCAACGGGAGCAAAATCAACCCTTGTTGCCATTTACAATTTTGAAGTTGCCCCCCGTAGATGTGTTCCCGAGACGCCCCTGATTTCAGAAGCATCACCACGTGATTCCTCACATGCACTTTGGTATTAACATTTTTTGTTTCAAAGATTTCTGTGCACTTGGAGATCAGTTATGACTTATGAACCTGTTACGGATTTCAAGAACCACCCTGTATATACATATGCTTTAAAGTTTTTTCTTTGAATAAGATGTGTTCCGAAGTTGGTCACCCTACGTCATACCCATAAACAGTATGACTAGAAAAGAATATTTAGATCCTAACATTTGATTTTACTGAACGTAAAATTAAATATAGATTATTATTATTATTAAAATAACAGTAGTTACTCAGTCGTTATTTTCTAGCATTCTGGACTGGAATTTGTTAGTTCTTTTTGTAAGTAGCTCTTAAATTTCCTTAGCACAGAAAATCTTGATTCTCTAACCATAATCAAACCCGGAACCATGCGTACCAAGCGCAGAAAGTGTGTTAACTGCTTGGTTAAGAAGGGTCATATGTATACGAGACAGAGAGAGAAAGAGTTTATCTGTGCCCCTCCGTTAACAAAATCCTCGCTACTGGACTGAATGTCATCCAACAGAAAACTCTATCTCTCAAAGCACCTGGACGTTTCCTGCGAATGGCTGACCGTAACTTCGTCAGGGCCCACAGAAAACAAATTACGGCCCGTTGTTCAGCACGGGTACAATCAGCAAACACACCTGCCATCTTACCCACTTGGCACTCGAATGACTCACCGCCGCACGAGAGCGTAACTACTAGCACCGGTGTACGATACACGGTGTTGTTACCACCGACACTTGCCTAAATATAAGTGCTACAACTTATATTCAAAACATCATTTCACATTGCAACAATCTGAAGATATTTCATTTTGCGACTTAAATATTCACTTTACCCTCGTAAATATCAGTTGCAAACATTGCCGAAGGAAGAAGTACGAGTTGTTAAACTCATAAAGCTGTTAAATAAGAAAGGAACTGACGTTATTTCAAGAGTTCTATGTCACTTATTCATTTTAAGATAATTCTTTTTTAAATCTATTTTTTCTGAGTTCATCTTTAGGATCCCATTATACAATTGAGTTCCAAGTTATCGTTTTGAATTGCAATAACGTCCAAATGTTTAGTTGGAATTGGTTGAAGTAGTTCATGTAATTGTCACTAGGGTACTTACTGGACGTTATTTTTTCTTCCGATTTCGCAACACCGGCAGCTGAAAGAAGAAGTTTCATATACTCACGCAGTAGTGATTCACCCCACATAGCAGAGTACGTCCCTGAGACGTCCCATTTAGATCCCATTACCGTCAGAATGGTCCTGCTCCCATAGCGTGGGATAACTCTGTGGGCAATACAAACAGTTCATCCCGTATGGAGGTCCCCTGGATGTCCCCCGGAAAGCCGTGCGGGATTACCTACCTGGAATTTCTATAAATTAAATCGACCTTACTATTATTATTATTTAATTAATTATAACTATACGAAGGATATGCCTTCGTATAGTTATACGAAGGATTAATTATAACTATACGTCCCATGGATGTAAACGGGACTTAAACAGGACGTCCCGATATCCTGCCAGGAGATCCGTCAGATATCCCTGGGACGTCATTTTGCTATGTGGGACGCGGCAGTAGTTGGAATTCTAGAAAGGGTGGAGGAAAGGCTTGATGAAACAGTGAACGGATGAGCAGGACAAGGATAGCCTTGAGTAGAAGACTTTATGTAGTCAGTTGAATACCGTGGTGAGACGAGTTAAACGACATGAAGACTGCTATCAGTCCCTCAGTAGCGTAGATAGGAAGTTCTCAAGGGAGGGGATATCTAGAAAATCACATCCTTGGCAGTTATGCAACCTAACACATTTTTTAAAAATAATATATTCATGTTGTTGTTTTTTCCCCTATAATTTTAGAACAGCACAGTTATTGTGCGGAAAAGTATGCATGAATATATTATATCCGCATAGTTTGCTTAATTCAGTTATAATTCTAATACAAATTTAGCCATATTTGAAACATCGGGTTGGATTTTGTCAAGAAGAGGTTCTCGATCAACATTTACTGATGCTTCTGCGCTCACCTTGATGACAGTTTTCTTTTGTAAAACAACCAGTTCATTCAGCCACATTTGGAAGTTTGCATTTTTCAAAGATATATTCGCTTGAGATTGTAAAATATAATAATCTTCGGCGTAGATGTGGATGCAGGTGGTACAAAATCTAAAAAAAAAATGTTTGGAAATCTGATATGCTTCCATTGCAATTTTATTAGTTTCACTTTCGAAAGTCGCAATTAATGTAGAATATTTTGTACACACACACACACACACACACACACAAAAATTACTAACTGTCGAAGTTTTGTTTTCGTGTTCAGTTTTTACATTTTAAAGCCTCAGATAACACTTTTGTAATATACTATCATTTCTGATAGCTGCTTCAGGAAGTTGATCTTGACTGTATTCGATATACTAGACCCATACTATTCTTTCATATAGCTTACTGACGTATCCTAGCAGAGGGTTTAAAGGGTCCTGTCCCAAATACCGATTTGTTTGTACGCTTAGCATAATTTTAGGCACAATTATATACAGCGTGTTTTAAAATCACATTGACAAACTTCTGGAGGTGATTATTCAAATCAAAACAAAACGAAAGTTCCTCTGTCAAACTTTCGAAATGTGCATAGTTTCGGAGCTACAGGGTGCCGAAAGCATGGGAAAATGAAACTTATATTGATTTTCATATTTCTAACACCATGAACAGTAGAACTGATACATCGTGGTACCCTCAAAAGACTTTAAACCTACTATATTTGAAATTGTAGATTTCAAAATTACGCAATGGGCACGCAAGGGATTCCTTAAAGGAAGTAGGGGAATGCGCAATATTTCTGAAGTAGAGGTAGGTCGAAATGAGCATGAATTAAAAGACTTCCAGTGTGAGTAAACATGGAACATCATCCCCAGCATCCAATCGGGCAATGATACTCAATGTCTTTGATAACAAATATATAAAACATTCGCCGGCCTGGTAGCCGTGTGATTTGAGGCGCTCAGCCAGCGAATCAAAGGTCTCGGGTTTGAATACCGACTGGGGCATGGATGTGAATTTTAACTAGCATCGCATTCATAATCGTGACGGGCCGAAGTCAAAGTTACTAAAAAAATGGGCCATACAAAACAAACTTTACAAGTTTACAAATAAAACATTCCATGAAATTATGCAATCTTACTCCTGCTTGTTATGTATTCATTGATTTCCTTAGATAATCATTCGGTGTATGGAATCACTTTGAGATATCAACGTGGCGCAAACGAATTATAGTTTCCTGATGAAAACCGTCCCATTCATGCACATATTGACCGTCTTTACTTCAGAGAATTTCTGGGAATCCCCTAATAATTCATTTGGGGAATTCCTTGCGCACCCATTGCGGAATTTTGAAATACGCATTTTGGGATAGTGCAGATTTAAATATTTTGACGGAACCATGCCGTCAGCTCTACTCTTCGTGATGTTAGATATATGTAGCTCTGAAGTTCATTTTCCCACGCTTTCGAGACCGTGTAGCTTCGAAACTATACATATTTCGAGAATTTGTTTGTTATCTAATTTCATATCCAGAGCCTCTTCGAACTTCTCCCAAATCCGTGAAACCCCTAGGAAAAATTAGATTAGAGATACATGCGTGAAAGAGCATGTGTAATACTGTAATTAGACCTCATTTTCTGGATTTTTGTAAATATTCTCACATATTCTTCCAAACTCAAATATACTTCGACTTGCTTTGAATTCCTTCAGACAATTTGCTTTAGCACTTTCAAATTTAGAACTAGGGTTGCCAGGTGTCCCGTATTATACGGGATTTCCCATATTTTGAGATAAGAAATGCTGTACCGTTCTAACAGCATACGGGATGCCTTTTGTCCCGTATTTAAACATTTCACTTCTATTGTGATTACAACTATGCGTTTACCGATTCTGTCCTTCACTCGAGTCTGTGAAATTTGACTTCCTCAGCTGGATATGTTAGATGCTTCAGCATCACTGAAGCATTTTATGACTGGAGTGATGTTAATACTTTCAAGATACATTTGAAAGGGATTTATTATTATTATTCATGACGAATTCTGTTTCCGTAAGAAAAAAAATAATTTAGATGGTCGATAACTTATGCTATGAGCATTCCTAGTTCAAACGCATTTGTTTAGACAATTATTTCAATTCTTAAAACAAATGGAAAGATGGAAGAAATAAATCAGCAACTCTGATAAAATCAGAAACTGAAGTTTCACTTTATTTGGTTCATAGTTGTCAGAAATCTCATGACTTAATTAAGGGAGATGCAGCATTATTCGGAAATGCTAAAGAAAAGTAAAAAAAAATAAAAAATAAAAGTAAATAAATAAAAGTAAATAAATAAAATAAAATAATTTGGGGGTTTAATGTTTTAAAAGAGTAAAAATTAATTTAAATATATAGCAGTTTGATAATGAACATAATTTATATGCTTAAAATTCAATAATGCACTTCTGAGCGTTTCCTCGAGTTCTTCATTTATTTATTTATTTTCTTGTTATTGTGAGAATTGCATAACTATCAGGATGACAAAATTTCCTTCAGTTAACTGTCATGACCATAGAGTTAGGAATATAAATAGAGGGAACCTTAGACTATTTTGTGGGAGAGTGGAATGAAGCCAAGAGACGGAAGGGACGAGGCATTTCGGCCATCTTGTGTGGCCCCATATTCAGAGACCCTCTTTTCCGAGTATTGCCTCTCTCAGGTGCACTCATCCTTTATCGAAAAAGGCAATCCTCACAGTACTCGGTATAGAGGGACTCTAATGGGGGCCACACAAGATGGCTGCCGATGAACCAAATTTGGCTTCATGTGACGTCATGTATGTTCTCTCTATTTTCTTCCTAACTCTATGGTCATGACCTATCCCGTATTGACATACTAGGAACCTGGCAACCCTATTTATAACAGCATCTGTTGGCATTATTCACACCTTCTATAAATGAAAGTGTTCTTTTTGTAAGAATCTGTACAACGGTTAATCGTTGCGAGATACTACCGTAATTTAATCGAATAAAATAGCGAATAAATTAGGAATGTACTAAATTCATTACACGCCTTCAATGTAAGCTTGTGAAATTGTTCAATAAAGAAATCTGGATAATTGCTTCAAACACAAATTAGCTTAATTTTAAGATCATGGATTGCTTATACTTCTATATTCGTCTTCTCATGTTTCAACATTTTTTATGCTATAGTCTACATGTGAAACATTTGCACTCTCCATAATCCCACAAAAATGCGCTTTCCGTAAGCGAGGTTAGGAGTTTCTGGGCTGAGTAGAAACATACGTTGACAGATGCTAAGCGATTTTTTATTTCTTCGGTGACCTTGTTTTTGCTTGTTACGTATGCTCCCAAGTATTTCTATGTTTACCTGTAGACCTATCTCATCACAAGCTTCTACTTAGACATAGGTGTTACTTTGTAGTGCATCTATATCGTCCTCTATTAAACCTACATCATCCGCGTATGCAATGAGATTTGATAAATTGTTTTCGCTAAATCCCGATATTATTTCTCCACAACTTTCCGGACAACACCACTGTTCGGGGAAGATCTACCAGATTGTCACTGAGTCACGTGAATAAATTGCTTTTTAAGAAGATATCACATACTCATCATTGACGTAATTAACAACATAGTTTTCCCATGTAGGTGATATTAAGGAGTTTCATCTGCTAATGCAGAAAATCATTCAGCTGCATTTATTTACAGGAATTACTACATTCTCCTTACTGTCTAGAAATCGTAGGTTTTTTTTCTTTTTTTTTCGGCGCTATCGATATGATTGTCAAAGTATTTTTTTTACTAGTTGTTCTAAAGGTTATTTACCACATCTACCTTCATGTGGTATAAACTTACAATTATATCGGGACGGACGTACGCTATAGTGCTGTTACCACCCACACAATTAATTTTATGTTTTAACTAACAATTATATGTTTCCAAACATAACTTAATTCTTTTCTTCTGGAAATACTCTCCTTTCAAGTTCATAAAGGTAGAGTCAAGGGGAGGATATATCCCCCCTTACCTACGCCACTGCAGTCCCTTCATCGATGGGGAGGTACTGATAAGACCTCTTTAGATAAAATAAGCTCCCGTATAGCTAAGTTTAAAAACGTCTCGGTAAGATAGAATCCAATGTGAATCTATATCCGAGGGAGGATGAGAATGAAAGAAGTGATAGTACGCAGGGAGAGAAGTATCAATCGGAACTACCAAGGCAAGATTGTATCTGAAGACATCGAGTGAGTGACAAGGTGCGGGAAAGCAAAAGCGAAAGTTCGTACGTCAACAAAGAGACACGATCGAAGTCAGGAGTAGACAAACAGACAGAGAATATGATGGAAAGGCCTCTGGTGCTAATCGAAAGGGAACCCGAAAGTGAAATGAAACGTGGATATTTAGAAGCATTCTAATGCTACTTCAACCAGCTCCAGTTCACCTTTTTGTAGAAGGAGAAATAGGCACGTAATGAAAGATATCTATAAGTCACATGAGGTCCAGGATCCACCAGAACCAAGTTACAGAAAGCAGGAAATGCAACCCGAAAGTACAATTCAAAGAAAGAGCCCTCTCGTAAGACAGACATCGTTAGAATAAGACTGCCAAATCTGAAGTCATTCATCAGATTTCCACCCGATAGAGGCGAGATGACAGCGAAAACATTCTTAAATCAGTTTGAGAGAGAAGCAACCCTTATGGATCTACCAGAAAATCAACTCCTAAGCATTCGTGTCATTCGCTTAGGAGTTGTGTCATTCGTATTACGTGAAGTATCGTTGCCTTAGTACCAATCGAATGTTCACAGTTACCGGACTTATGAATATTTTAAAGAAGTATTTCTTCGATATTACCAATCCGACAGCATGGCATATACGCAGTTGACTAGGTTGAAAACTATTCCGTTTAACCCCAAAATAGCTACAAAAATAAAAGAATTAGACCCGATAGGTTCAGAGGCACATATTTGCAACGCAATTAGTCTTTTGCTACCTATCAGTTACCAAAGGCAATTCGCGTCAGCAAGAGGTCTAAACCTCAACGATATGCTGGAAACGATTCGCAAGTTGGAACTCATATATGACACCAATGGATCCAGTCGAGGTGTACTTAACAGTACCACGCAGAAACAAAAAGCCGTCGACAATTATAATCTGGGAGCAAATAAAATATACGATGTTGAAGTCAGCTCAGAAGAATAGAAACCTAACACGGCTCAATTGGTGCATGAGGCACAGAATGTCGTTCCAAATGGACTCAAATGGGCCCTGATGAAACAATGGAAATAAAAGAAAAGGAAGAAGACCTTTCCGAAAACAAGGATACCGAGGGCGAGGGCGAGAACGAGGCAGTGACACTCACGAGGAAGACCAAAGACACCATAATAACGTGAGATCTCCTTCTAGGGCCGAAGAGGAATCCGGATATCAAACGTGGAACAGTGGAGACGCGGAGCGAGGAAGAGGGAAACCCCCTTCAGGTTATCCTAGCGAAACAATCCCCCAAAACTAGGAAATCCACAGTTGCTAAGGGTCGAAACTTCTGGAGAAGACATTGAGCACGCGATCCATATGTATGAATACATGATCCGAACAGGACGACCGATTTATGAAACAGTTAATTTACCACGTAAGGCTGGGCACAACTTCAAGAATGGAACATAACGCAGGAAAGGACGAAGCTGAGGAAGATGAATTTCTTCAAGAGACGACCAACGAGGTGATGAAGACAACTCTATTCCAGATGAAGGTGTTACAGGAGCTCGTTACGGCGTTGCGATGTGTCTATGTGCGGAAGAATTTTGAAAAAAAAAGCAAGTGGCATATTACACCACCCGAAGTTAACTCCGGTACAAAGTATCATACTGGTGGACTTTTCGAACACTAGGCGTAAGTGGGTCCTCGGTGAAGTTAATTTTCCTTTGAAATTTTCTTCCGTTTCCTAGTTGTTCGTGGCCTTAAGCAACAATTGTTATTGACGCAATTGGTTGATTAAGTTCGCTGTTGAGCTTAACTTCCATACGGGACACGTCCGGATAAAGATAGACGGAGAGCAAATCTCTGTACCCATGCTAAAAGAAACTAATCAGGAAGTAGCTACTGAAGCAGTCGATGAAGTCTAGAGTACGCCACCTCTCTTTGGGAATGAAGTGACACAAGAGCGAGTGTAGCAGCGGAAGATGATAGGAGCTAGCCAGTGTGAGTGCGAGGTCGAAAACAGCGCGCCGCTCAGATGTGTTTTCATTTAGGTATTTGGCTACGAAGATATCCAGTTACTGCAAAGATGGAACATTGATCTAGCTAACGAAAGCGAGGTGTCTGATGAAGTGAGGAAGCAGGCGACCAACGAAGATGAAGCCACGAAAACGATTCAAGCACAAGCAAGGACTGATTTTCATGCAAGCGTGCTTTGCTTTCGATTTCGGTGAGTAGCCAATTGAAACACGTGTTTTATTGTAAGGTAAGTGTAACACGTGTTTCAATTGGTTATCACCCAAATCACAAGCATCGCACGCTTTCATAAAAATCAGCCCTAAGAGGAGGGGAAGAGCTGAGAATTTTATACCATGAACAAATAAGAAATAATTGTCACGGAGAAAGCCCAAGGGATGCTACGTGTATGAGTGAAAAGGAATAAAACTTTTAGAAACATGGCGCAACGGATCAAGAGTTAGCAGAAGCAGTTGGTAAAGTGGAATACGGTATTGATTATCAGGAAATGTTGTTGAAGGTGTTGCGTTTGCTTTAGTTAAAGGTGTTGGTATACCTTTATCATCCGTCCAAGGTACCCTCGTTCGGGGGCGACATATATTACCGGTACCTTACCATATAACAGGCGGACATATGGGATAACAACAGACAAGTATAATGTTTTTAATTGCTGTAGTAATGTGTCAGTTAATAATAGTTTCAATGGCCACAACTGTGACTTAGAGATGTCGCTTGCCTGTCAAAATTGTCAACATGTAACTTTGATAGCAATTATGTATAAAATAATTAGACATGTATTTGATTTAATGGGAATGAACATTATTTCTGTTATGTAAAGATGAGAAGAAGCTTTCTTATACGTGTAGTTACTTTCAAGCAGTGTAAAACATATACTTACAGAAAATTGTATGATATATTTTAATAGCCTGAACGGGCCTGTGACTAAATTAGAATGTTAAATATACCTGTTTCACCTTATATAGGTAGTTCTTTCATTAATCAGACGGTGAAACCGACACAGTAGTAATTGCAACATGGGCTCGAATCCTTCCATAATGCTGTTTTTGGGTTCAGTCAGTGTTTCCTACGATAGTGTATACGATCTCTTTCGTGGTGATTTCTATCGTGGTCGTAAGCCTTTTGGAGCAAAAAAAGGCATTGATTGGTTCATTTCCACTTCACAGTACCGAGGGAACCCACGTAGAAGCCTGGGACATCACCTGCCCTCGCTACGATTCCTTGCGTGACAAATGTTGAATTCATATACGTGAAGGTATATAACAGAAAGATACGGACTTATCTTAAAGACCCAGGAAGTCCTTCAGATTATCGTTGCGCTGGTGTTGTTGACCTTACTCCAGCGATATACAAGATCTGTACTCAGTGCAGACATAATACGAAAAAAAATGCACAGGACAAACTAAAGAACACAAAATTTTATACAATCTTCTGACTGTTTATATTATGTACAGAGTTTAACAAAAGTCGGGAATATTTTTCTTATCCTTTATCAGCTTTTCCTAGAAATAAAACTTGCCAGGCCTGTCTCAGGCTTAGGCCGGGATAGGGGCAGGGGAAAGGATTGGGGAAAGTGTCGACCAGGGCCTATGTTCAAGGTGCCATCCCGGCATTTGCCTGGTGTAACAGGAAAAATCCTGAAAAAAAACTCAGGATAGTCAACCACTGGGATCGAATCCACGACCTCCCGAATGATACGCGAACGCTCTACCACTGAGCTACGGCGGCTCTGTTCATTTATACAATAAGGTTATTATTCTATTGTCTTATACGTTGTGTAATTTTAGTCTATGTTGATTGTAATCAACTAACCAATCCAGACGCGTATCCAGAAGTTGGTTCCGTCAGGTTCTAAAGTGTCTCTGGGTATGAAATTGTATTCTTAATACAGGGTGTTTCAAATTAACCGAGCTGACGTGAAAAAGTATAGATCATTGAGGGTGCGCAAATGCTTCGTTTCCGTTCTATAGGCTGCCGATAGCGTGGGAAAAAGAACTGCATAGTTTTATGTTTCCAATATCATTAACAGTATTGCACCGAAACGAAGCATGTGTGCACCCTCGGTGGTATTATTTTCATGTCAGGATTCTCGTGAGGTGGTTTTGTCGGTGTTGTTTTCCAGCACCCTGTATAACTACGGAAGACCCCGGTTGTCCAAAATGTTAGTACGATCGATTTCAGTGCGTCTGGTCATAGGTACAAGTTCCGTGCGAGTGCAATGAACGGGGTGGTTCGGTGACGGCGACAACAACAAAAACTGTAGGTCCCGTCCTCAAATATTTACCAGCTTGCTTAGGACGTTAATAACAATTCAATATAGAACCACCGTATACTAAATATCTAAATTTCAGGGTGTCCGGATGCATCCTAAATGTTTCCGCAACCCACTCTAACTCCGCCGGAAAAGATAGCCACCGGCCGCCACTGTTCATAGCTCAGTATCTGTCACAATTCGCCTATTAACATTTATCTATGCACTGATGCGTTCTGGCCCACTGTACTTACTGCGGACTTGCGGAGACGTTTCTCTGAAAACAAAACTACTGAATATGAAGAAAAGTGAAACACAGTGCTGTGCGCGATGATCATTGTACACCGCATTGGTAGCGTTGGGGCAGCGTAACATTCCAATCTCCAAAAATTACGTGTGTCTGCCGCCTGGAATATCTTAAATAGGCGGTGTTTGATTTGAAGCGTTGAATGGTTGGGATTTCCTTCTCTCTACGAAAATTTTCCCTGGCTCTATTTTACGAAGTATCCTCCAAACCTGGGATATGAACGGATATAAAATACGGTTTTCTACGTTGAGAAAAAATCCCCCTCTCTGGAAATTGTACAAATCGGACACAAAGGAACTAGGGTAACCTCCAATATATATACTGGGTATTCTATCCGACGCTATTTTTATGGTATAAGTAAATATTTTTCTGTTCGAAAATTCAAAATACGTATAACAGAGATAAATTTTGGCTTTCGTCCCGCCTGTTATATGCACATCCAGTGTGAAGTGTTTTCTTGTGAGCCAGCACCAATGCCGGGAAGTGTTGCAGTCAGCCCAATCGATGTAGCGGTGGTAGTAGAATGGAGGCCCAGAGATGGCAGCACGTATCAACCAGTCAAGTATAGTGGATTAGTGTGTGTGATGTTTTTTGAACTGAAAGACATTTCATGGACGGTGATACCAATATATATATATATGAACTGTTGCTAATAAGAGAAATAGTTTATATGAGTGTTATTGTAGATAATATGTAGGTGAAAGTGTATGTCTTGTAGTAGTTTATTAAGTGCCACACCATATAATGGAAAGCAGTGGTTGTCATTTCGTGTAGGAAACCTGATCCGACAACACTCCGATCCAAACTCTGAAACACTCCGACCAAGCATAAACAATAGGCTATCTCCAAACAACCCATTAACAAGACCTATAACAATGGTAGAGATAAATCAAGTGGCTGGCAGGAAACGGAATACAGCTCCTGGATTTGACACAATAACATACAAATTAATCAAGGAAGCACCACCGACTTTTATCACAATTTTGACAAGAATATATACATTCATACTGAGGACCGGATATTTCCCCATAGACTGGAAATACTCAAAAGTTCTGCTTTTTCCCAAACCTAACAAACCAACGAGCGAAATCACCTCGTATCGTCCGATACAACTCACCTCAACATTAGGTAAAATACTGGAGAAGATAATTGTCAACAGACTACATGAACATCTAAATGAAAATAATTTACTTCCTATATCGCAAGCTGGATTCAGACCTAACTATAGTATTTTAGATCAACTACTAAGACTAACAACAGCAATATCTAATCAATTCAATAAATCTCTACCTTCATGCTTACTTACGTTCGATTTGGAAAAAGCTTTTGATAAAGTGTGGCACGCAGGTCTATTACACAAACTACACTCATTTATGCTACCAGAGTGCTATATACGCTACATTCATTCCTTCCTCACAAATCGTATGGCATATATATCCATCAACGAATCACTTTCACACCCCATCTTACTAAAATCTGGCGTACCACACTTTCTCCACTATTATACCTACTATATGTAGCCGATTTACCTGAAATTCCTAACAATGTACGAACATTCCAATTTGCCGACGACACAGCCTTCCTGGCTTTGGCCCCAACCATACAAGGTATCAACAGACTACTACAAAACACAATAGATAGCTTCAGCAAATGGTGCAGAACTTGGAAACTCACAATAAATAGTGGGAAAACACAAACCGTTGTATTTCTACCACCAAAGTGCAGATCACGAACACAACGCAACCCACGAAAACTTAATATTACAGTACATGGCGTACCGATCAAACCATCAAAAACAGTAAAATACCTTGGAGTGATATTCGATACCAAACTCACATGGACACCTCAACTAAACCATATCGTAACTAAAGCAAAAAACCGGTTTAATTTACTGAAACGCCTAGTAGGAACAACATGGGGATTAAAGCCACATACGCTGATCAATACTTACAAAGTATTCATGAGACCAACGCTCAGCCACGGACATATTGCCTGGCTATCAGCTC
>JAGDQP010011385.1:1532-53125 GCA_022664845.1 Lepisma saccharinum
GCCGGTCAGTATGGAATAGATGACTGTTTTGGGTGGACCTAATAGAAATTCAAAAGAAGAGCTCTAGCTCATGCGTTGATTTGTGCGGAAATATAAGATTGACAGCTTCTCTGTAGAGCTCCAATAACTGAAAATTAAGCGCATATAAAATATCTTGTTTTCTCATATTTTGAGTCGTGTGGCAGACGCTCTGAAACATGCAATAGTTGGACGAATAGTCTTGTAGGAAGAGTTTTCTTCCAGATGGCCGAGCAGTATTCAGGTTTAGGAAAAATTAGTTTTATAGGACGCAACTAAGGAGGGTAGGTTGCCTCGCTTTGTAATTCTACGGAATAGTCCCAATAGACGCATATATTGTTCAGTAACAAGAGTAATGTGGTTATGGAAGGTGTATTTACAATCGACTTTGAATTTTATTTAATGAATTTAACTGAATTTTATTCAGGCATTTTGTCTCTTTATCTCAGGCTTAAATATGCTTTGAATTTGTGTTTAAGGCCTTAAGACAACTTTGGGTCAGGCCGTATTGATAATCATGGAAGAATTGGTGGAATAAAAAAGTGGGAGAATCCCAAAAAAAACCATGCACTTGCTGTTTGGCTACCACAAAACCCACATGATGTGAGCTGTGACCGAACCGAGTACACTAAGCACCACAGGTGAGCGCTCTACCACTGAGCCGCAACTGTCTCTGTATTTACTATCAAATATCACTCAAAGGTCTTCATGACTTTCGAAATATATTATTAATGGAGTGTTTCATTTATTATATAAAGCATAAATGATTGTTCTTGAGAGATACCATAAGCGTGTTGCATTTCTGAGGCTTTATTTTCGGACTCAATCATCACATCAGACACCAAAATAATTAATACAAAGGTCACTATAATTTGACCTGAAATTTTGTTTTTATTCAGATATATATTTCCCACATAGCTCATGTACACGTTTACCTTAAGATAAAATAAAATAATAGCTGAGCAAAGAAAATACGTTTTATTTAAAAACTAAAAAAACGTGTAACAGCTGCGCCAACTAACCAACAACTTGGCTTCATCAGACACACTCTGACGTTACCTGTATTTCATTAAAGTTGCAAATGATTTTGGATATTATTAAACCAACTTTCGATCTAACTCAGGGCTATCACAATAATAAAAATCTGTGATGAATTCAAACTGTTTTTGTTATACTGTTAAAACTCTAAAACTGTTTACGATTGAACTGGATTAGATGCACATAAAACCATCGTGAAGGAGAAGAGTAGTCATATCTATAACGTATCCTACATTTTATGGGATAAAATTTGAATAAAAGGACAGAAGCAATTCAGATGCATTTGGTTTACAAACTAGGACAATTGAACACAGCGGAAAGAAAACAAGAGGTATCTGAATTCTCAAGCAGCCTATCTCTTCAGAGATCAATTTCAAATTGGGATTTGTGGAGAGATAGAAATGGTGAGCCGGCATAGATATATACATTCTCTCTCTCTCTCTCTCTCCCTCCCTTCTCAGAGAGAAAGAGAGAGAGAGAGAGAGAGTGAGACGCCACACCTATTGTGCAGTGACATTGAGAGTGAGTCTATGTTTTCGGATCTCTCTTCTTCAACTTGCTGTGATAAAAGGAATGCAAAACAAGGAATATCCCAAAGGAGGAATACATGTAGTTATAAGATTGTAAACTTTGTGATGGTATTTACGTATCAGACCAGTTCCAAATATAAAATGTAAAGATATTAAATTCCTCTTAAAGCAATTCGTAAAGAAAGCATGGGTACTTTAATGCTAGACAAGCCGTAAATATTTGTAACTTTTTCTATGGATTAATAATATAAAGCCTATTATTTTACACCCATTTTCCAACATTTACACGCTCTTGTAAAAATACTTGAAGGTTCGAAATGTGCGTAAACGGAATATGATCTATCTAACATTAAAAAGCCAAGAGTACTAATTTCGGTTTGTGAAATTTCCGAGAGTATTGGGAGAAATTATGCATTTGCAGAGAAAGATTGAATAAAGAAATACCATTCGAATGAACTGATGGAATATGAAGAAAAAAGAGGATATACTGAAAAATGATTTTAACTGTAAAAAGAGCATTGTACACGTAGATATATATGCTGATGTTAATCAATATTTCGGAAGATCGTTTTTTCACCATGCTCATAATGAACAATGCAATGGTGCTGATGTTGCAAAATATAGATTTTGAATAACCTTAAGAAATCTTTTTCACATGGTTTTCATTTTCGGGGCATTAATTCACTGTTGTTTGAAATTGTCTAGATATACTTATAATTTAGCAAATAAATATTAATGTTTAAAAAATATCTTGTTTGCTCATATTGCGAGTCCTGTGACACGCGCTCTGAAACAAACAATTGCTGGACGAATTTAATGTAGAGAGGATTGTGGGAAGAGATATTTACCGGATTACATAGCAGTATTCTGGTCTAGGAGAAAAGTTTTATAGGACATAACTAAATACAAACACATATACGTTGAATATATATGCATGATTTCCACTATTGAATAATATATTATATATCCTTGAAAGAGAATCAGTTTATATCATACATTTCACGAAACCTGATCTTTGGAAACAAAAATATCATGACGATTATGACATTACATTAAAATATGTTATAGTATATTATAATTATTCCATACCATTTTAAAATAATAATATGTTTATAAAGGTAAAAAACACTTGTAGTTAAGCAATAAAGTAAATTTACGAAGAACCCACAGGGCTTCCGGAAAGGACTTCTGGCCAGATTAGGCTACTTTCGTCCTCTAATATAATGTAACACTGGTAGTCAGTTACATTGTGTCAATCACTGATTTCCACTGTACTATTGCTGGGTTCTTATCGCAGTAGCTTTCTGTCATGGGAGTTAGGGTATTTAGCCACTGGTAATTTGAATACATAATTTCCGGTACCGGTAGTGTATGTCCAATAGACTATTTAAGGTAAATTTCTAGTCTGTTATTATCTCTACATGTTTATATTCTGTATTGAACTTAAAATTCTTCTTTCATATTTAAGGAAAACACCAAGTGCATTTTCGTAACTACTTGTACTTTGATGCGTATAATAAGATACTCCAGGCAGACATTCTGTTCGCATGACCTTGTAAATGTAAACATGTTAAAATAAAACACACACATCACCAACGTAAGCTTACCAGGTGTGTAAATATGAAACCGGAATTTGTGCATAGACGGCGTTAGCTGTCACTGTGGTTACCGTAAAATTGCGTCCTTGGCGCCACTTGCTTGTTTCGACAGCTGATAACTATTTGCAACTCACAACCAGACAAGTTTCATGTCATAGTGTAGTGTTTAATAGCGTTGAACATGGCGCAATTTGTACCTACAAACTATAATGTGCGGACAGCATTGACTGCTGCAGAATTGCATCGCATGCTTGTCGAGGCTTACGGTGATCATGCTCTTGGTAAGTCACAGTACTATGCGTGGTTTACAAAATTTAAAAGTGGCGATTTTGACGTGAGAAACGAAAACGTGGAAGACCACCGAGAAAGTTTGCAGACAGCGAATTGCAAGCTTTGTTGGATGACGATGACGCTCAAACGCAACAACTCGCGGATCAATTAAATGTGACACGAGAAGCAGTTTCCATACTTTAAAAGCCATGGGCAAGATTCATTTGGGAAAATGGGTTCCACATGCATTGACTGAACGACAGCAGGAAAACTGAAAAACCACTTGCGAAATTCTGCTCGCCAGGTACAAAATTCTCCATCGAATTGTGACTGGTTACGAAAAGTGGATCTATTTTGAGAATCCTAAGCATAAAAGATCATGGGTAACTCCAGGAGAACCGGCGACATCGACTGCAAGACCAAATCGCTATGGACGGAAGACAGTGTTTTGTGTTTGGTGGGATCAGAAGGGAGTAAGCTATTATGAACTGCCAAAACCTGACGAAACCGTTAATACCCAACGTTACCGACAACAAATGATCGATTTGCATCAAGCTTTGCTTGAAAAACGACCAGAATATGACCAAAGACAACATAATGTGATTGTGCATCACGATAACGTACCCTCCCAAACAGCAAAACCGGTCAAGGAAATGATTGCGAAGTTTGGCTGGGAAATCCTTCGGCATGCGGCTTACTCACTCGACTTGGTGCCTTCCGATTTTCGCTTATTTGCATCCATGGGACACGCACTTGCTGACCAGCGCTTCACACCTTACGAAAATGGCTTGATGACTGGTTTGCAGCACAAGAGGCACAGTTGTTTTGGTCTGGCATCCACACATTGCCGGAACGATGGCAGAAATGTATCGCTAGCGATGGCCAATACTTCGAATAAAATAGTTCTTAGCATTGTCATCCAGCCACTGTGATTTTCTGTACATAAATTCCGGTTTCATGTTTACGCACCTGGTATTCGAGATTAGTATCTTCATAAGTGTACATGCCAGTGTTGCTTATATGCTACGCCCGCGACAGTATTCGTAAGACCTCTGTTATCTAAAGTTATCCTTCTTTTGCATTGTTATCGGTAAGTTTGTTGTCATGAGAGCGAATTTCACGTTTTTTGCTTAAGCCTCTGCGCTCCTGATTCTTTCCTAAATATCCCATTATCGTACCAAATATTCGCAGGTAGGTTACCTTTCTTTTGAAATTCGTGGCTTTGCAAGATCAATATAAGTATGATTTAAACACCCCAAATAAATTTATTGAAGAAACATACATAAAATATTTGAGAACACAATACATGGTTAACACGCATTAAATCAGCCATATCCTGATAGTTTTGCATTTACTTTTTCCTTGTGTATTTTCTGTGCACGCTGTTTTCATATGAGTAAGGGAAAAATAGTAAATAAGAGCACTCTTTAATCCATCTTTCTATAGTATCCATTTACAAGTTTATAATACGCAGGAAACTAGGATATACAGTTTTATGTTTGAATTTTAAAAAAACATCCGAGGGGGTAACTTAAACATAATGTCAAGTCGTATATTGTAAAGATATTCTTATTTCATCGATTCAAACCTGAGTGAATGTAGGCGGATAAATCGAAATCACTGATTCCAAATATGAATAATTTTCTCTTTATGTTGTGTAATGGAGAAACGGGTAACTACAGGTGATTCGGCGGACTAATAGAAAGAGGGAAAAGTCATACTAATAGTCCAGAAAGAGCTAATGGGTTCCCTCAAAAATGGAACAACAAAGAACATTTAAATTGTAGGAAAAGCTTTAAATCACCAAAAATACACAAGTAGAATTAAATAACATTAATTTCATAAAAAGAAATACGAAGTAAAATTAATTGTGTTGAATCTATAATATATTAACTATTCAACCCCCAGTGGCACAAGTTCACTTGCAAAGTCAGCATGCTACCATTGGACCTATATCAACTTTTGAGTAAAGAATATCCTTCTTCCTTATCACTATTAACAAGCTAAGTAATGGTTTTATAGACAACACTAAAGCGCAACCGCAACCGTATACCAGGTGTATGCATAAGTTTTTGCCGGTTTTTGTGGTAAAGAAAACACGTAATTTTCAAGGGAAATTAATTTTGTTTTATTCAAAATATTGGCCATCGGCTTCTACACATTTCGCCCATCTTTCAGGTAATTGATGCATACCATGCCAGAAAAACTGCTTGTCTTTTGCGATAAACCATTCGTCGAGCCAGTTTCCAACGTCTTCGAAATTGCTGAGGTGCTGCTGTGCGAGCGCGTGCTCCATTGATGCGAAGAGGTGATAGTCAGATGGCGCCAGGTCTGGGGAGTACGGCGGGTGCGGAAGGATGTCCCATACAAGCGATTTCAAGGTGTCTTTCACTGGTTTTGCTGTGTGAGACGGGGCATTGTCTTGTAACACAATCACTTTGCCATGTCTTCGGGCCCATTCCGGTCGTATTTCGATCAATACGTGATTTAAATAAATCATTTGTTGGCCTTAGCGTTGTGCATTAACGGTTTCGCCGGGCTTCAAGAATTCATAATACACAATACCGCTCTGGTCCCACCAGACACAAAGCATGGTCTTCTTGGTGTTGAAGGACCGGCTTCGCCAGGTGAAAGCCACGATTTTCTGCTTCGGGTTTTCAAAATACATCCATTTTCCGTCACCCGTCACAATTCGATACAAAAAGGATTTTTTTCGTGGCCTTGAAGCAGCATTTCACAATTGACTTTGCAATTTTCCATTTAACGTTCATTCAAATCGTGCGGTACCCATTTACCCAGTTTATTGATCTTCCCCATTGCTCGTAAACGTCTGCTGATTGTTTCTTGTGACACATTTAATGCGTTTGGCAATTGATCTTGAGTTTGAGTTGGGTCATCCTCCAATAACACCTGCAATTACTCGTTTTCGCACTTTTGTGGTTTACCAGAGTGCGCACTGTCTTTCACATTGAAATCACCACTTTTAAATTGTCGAAACCATGACTCACATGTTCTAATCGATGGAGCGTGTTCACCATATGTTTATACCAGCACACGATGACATTCAACAGCCTTTTTCTTTTGATTAAATAAGAAAAGCAATGCGTGCCGCAAATGTTCTTTTTCAGGCACAAACTTCGACATGATCATTGAACGATAAAATAAAGACGCTAGTGTTTGGCGGACTCAGCTTGTGTGTGTTTGTAGTTTAATGTCAGACGAACAAAATGACGTATGTTTCAAATGAATACGCTGTGTACTTTTTGCTGGCCCCATCTCTTAGGTTAACCCTAAACTACTTATGCATACACCTGGTAATATCAAATATTTCTTTAAAAGCTAACAAAAAAAAAATAGAGTCAGTTTCAAAATTTTCCCACCCTTTCAGACCATGACAAATCCAACGGTGTGTTGCACATCTCTGTTTGACTTGTAGTTCGTGAAATCAAGGAGGATTTACAGACAGAGAATACTAAGCGACTTAAAAGGACCTACCACTTTTGAGTTAAAGTGATAGTTCCCCTTTCAGACCACGACGAATCCAACGGTGTACACCTCATCTCTGTATGATTTGTAGTTTCTGAGATCTAAGGCGGCTACAGACGAAGATAGCCAGGCGATTTAGAAGGACCTGCCACCTTTAGAGTCAAAGTGATAGTTTTCTTAACCCTTTCAGACCTCAGGAAATCCAACAATGTATGGACCATCTCTGCCTGACTTGTAGTTCCTGAGATCTAGTGGGTACAGCCAACAGACGGGATAAAGTGTGTAGCTTTCCCGTATATATAAACAAAATCAATACTAAACTAATATAGTGAATAATAATTTACTGTTTTCGATGACATTGCGAAAGGTAAAGACACGTGAATCACTACAAACATGATGGAAGTATGAATTGACATTTGGAAATCGACATGTCTTCGATTCATTCTCTTCACATTCACTGCTGAAGTTTAACCGGAACGAAGTTCCGGCTTAATAATATATAGCCTCGAGAGTTCCGGCATAATAATATATAGCCTCGAGAGCTCCGGCATAATAATATATAGCCCCGAGAGTTCCGGCATAATAATATATAGCCTCGAGAGTTCCGGCATACATTCACGACGGTCCAGACGCAATAATATCGAAAGTATTTTTGAAATATATTTTGGCAATAAATTTAATTTAAACTGTTAGTAGCATCATGATCTTGTATTCTTGTGCCAATTTCTATTAACAGTATAAGTTAATCTATTCGTTTTTTTAAACAATAATTCACTACTGGCGACCATTCTTAGGAGTCGCCGTGACTCAGGCGGTAGAGCGTCTGACTACGAATCGGGCGTTCAAATCCTGGCCAGGACATTGGAGACTTTTCTCACAGTGTTCCCATGCCTGGCGCTCTGAGGTGCACTCAGTCTCCTATCAAATTGAGCACCAGAGTGACTTCTGGGCACCTTGGGAAGGTAAAGGCAGTCGAGCGTGGGACTGACCACCCCACTTCACTTCGTACCGTAGGTCAAGAAAGTGTGGAGTGCTACCTCCACATCCCCCATGCGCCGTCCACGGCGAGTGCGTATAGCACAGGGAATAGCTTTACCTTTTTTTTTACCTATACTAGCGACCATTCTTAAGTATTTAATTTGCTATTGGTTATGCGTGTTTTAACCATTGTTATGGTGCCTTTAAATCATATCCTAAACGTTGAAAGGTACCTTGGTTATCCTTTTTGCTATTGTAAAATAAAGTAAACACGTTTTTCTATAAATTTGAGTTTATATTTGCACCGTTCCGACTAAAATATTTTTCCAACTTCAGCACTGGTCACATCCATATTTTGACGGATGGCTTTCCTGAGATCTTGAAGTAACACCAGACAATGTTAAAATGGTATCTTAAATAGGATGTCCCTTTAAGCGTGAACAAGTTGTAAAGTCTTCAGAGTACGAGTTTTACAATAAATTTTACGTTACAAATGCCATCCTTGTGAAATTTTTACTTAAGTAAGTCGTATGTACCTTGGGCGGGCAAATGTTTTTCTGAGTCTTAATGTATCAACTTCTTTGGCCTGCTAGTTCCTTTTCTGTAGTATTCCTACGATTAAACTGCAACTTTGAGAAACTTTTTTGTTTAAGGTACGAGAGAGTGCTTGTGTTTCTGTGCAAAGGGAAATACTGTTTCATAGTAGTTGAGCGTAGGTAATTAAATGAGCTCTGTCTGGTGAACAGCCAATCTCATAGTCCATTGATTGTGCAGCAAGCTGGAAAGTCGCTTTTCACTCGCACTAATACGTTGAGTGTTTGTGTAGAGGAAGTCGCCGTTCTCAGATGGAGAAATAAAACCAGGATTGGGAAGTTTTGGAGCGTAGTAGTGGGTGGAAGGATTATGGAAAAGTTAGTTTCTGTGAAAGTAAATTAAAGTTGAGAATCCAAGTTCACGGTGAATTGATGGGAATAACAATCCTGGCTCATGCATATTCACAAATGCACTACTTAGTACAAACGCATGTACCTCCCTCCCACACATAATGCAACCAAACTCTGAATTACTCCCGCATATGAATTTTAGTTCAAACTTGAAAACGGCTTTTATTAAGAAACATAAAATAAGTATTAGTTAACGTGCTAAGACTACAGCCAGAAAGTTCTATAATCATATATTGACGCATGCTACCTTAAGGGTAGCCCACACTAGCACTGTAAGTTGGAGCGGAGAAAAATGTACTTCACTACATTTGTACATGTGTATGTTTCGCTCTTCTTTGTTTTGCTCTGTTTTAACGTCAGGGTTTGGTGTGACACTATATAACAGAGAGATAACCGTTTATCTCAGCCTCTAACAGTGAAAGGTATTTTGATGCATTACATGTTACAACCGATATCCCTTCCCCATTCCCTCTACCGCAGGTATTGTAAAATAAATGAAAGAAAAATTTCTTATGTACACAACATGTTCTCAACAAATGCCAAAATCTAATAAAATGGATCATTAGTTAAGAAAGAAACGTCAATGCCACAAATGGCATTCTATTTCAATCCCTACGTTACATGACATTATAGATGTCACGTTATCAATAGCAGCACGAATGCGACGGCCTAGCCTGGAAGATCGTGTACTGCAGTTTGGTACACCTAATTCTTGAAGCATAATTAGAAAAATGTTCAATGGAACAAGGTCTGGAGACCTAGAGGGGAGGGAGGCAAGCAATTGGATAAGAACTTCTAATCCATCGTGCACGAAACTTGCGATCCAGGAAATTCCGTATCATATGCGCATAATGACAGAAACATTATGTGAAATAAGAACACTACGTGGGAGTTAAGAGACAATGAACAACTACAACATGTCCAGTTATGTATTTGCATTTACATTCGGTTCCACAGAAAAGAATGTACCAAGGACCCTGTCCTTCGTTAACGGTAAGCAAATATGAATTGTTCTTTTATTATATTTTCGGTGGTATAATAGATTGCAATTCGACTGTTTAAAAACTTTGTGAAGTATAATTCGACGACTAACGCAAATAGAGCTAGCAACCGAAATTAAGTTATTACATAGTCGATGCTAAGTGTTAGATAACTGTATTGAAACGTTCCGTACGAAATTAATTTACTTATTTTAGTTTCACATCCTTGTCCCATTATTACTTTATCTTATTTGTAGCACAAGGAAGGGAATATAACCTACCTTACCATAATTCAAAAAATTCCCACCACTTATTTTAGCCATGATAGATAGATGTCAAAACCGACATCCAGCATTGATATTAACGATTTTGAAATTATCTATTATAATGGTTCTCACACTTCTGCTTTATGTCCCACCTAGTATTATATCATATAGATATGATTTCTGATTCCATTTACTAAGGTTTCTTTATTAGAATACTCAAGGTAACATTAAATGTTCGCCGCTTATGATGTTTAGATTCCAGTTCCACCAGATGTGACCTAAAACTAAATACTAAAGTAAGGGGTCCGAATATGGCAAACCTTCACTTTGTTAATTTTTTCACTAAGAAAGGCTATTCAGTCGATTCGCACGAATCGACTGAACCATAAAGTTGGAAGGCTATTTGGACTAATAAAAGAAATAAATCTGATTCCTATAAATGACGTATAAAATGTAATAAATCGAAAACTAAAATGTTGACAATGGG
The DNA here is from genome assembly GCA_022664845.1 of Lepisma saccharinum. Taxonomy (NCBI): domain Eukaryota; kingdom Metazoa; phylum Arthropoda; class Insecta; order Zygentoma; family Lepismatidae; genus Lepisma; species Lepisma saccharinum. The sequence goes on from JAGDQP010011385.1 coordinate 12,128, forward strand.
CCATATTGGGATCATGGTGTTCCCAATATGACCGTCTATAGAAAATAAGAGCGTATGACAAAAGTGATGTGTGATCTTTCTGTAGTACTCATATATGTTACATACTGACATAAATACATTGCAAGCATACATAATTTATATGGAATTTCAAAACCAAGAATATCGTATTAATACAAAATGCCAAAATTTGTGAAAAACAAGTGAATATACAAGAAGGGAAGAATATGAGTAAATAAGAAGAAGTGTAACACAAACGAAGAAGCTTAGAACGTCACGTCTCACATGAGGGACAAACAAACGGTCCATTATCTTTAGCGGTGATTCTAACACACACTTCATGAACATATTTGCGCTACGACACGCAAAGATGCATGTCTGCAGCCTTGTCTGCTTAACAAAGGTAACAAAACCAAGATTCACAAGACTTAGAGCAACTCAGTGTCGGTTCTTCAGAACTATTAGAAACAGTTGCTGAAGTTCTGATCGTTTTAAACGTGAAGATACGTACTTTCTTTAGGTTTTAATCTTCTTATTTTTTGTATTGAAATTGTTATCTCCCTTATTACCTGACATTATCTTCATTTTAATTACTAAACATTATGATGATGAGTTTTCAGTACAAACATTTAAGATCCCAATTCTTTCATTGTAAATAGTTATGACTGCATTTTACCCAATATGGCGGTAGGCCATATTGCGCACTATTGACCTCTTTACATTTTTGTGGTTCCTGCTGGTTACACAATGGAATACATTGCTTCATACACATTTTATGTTAACGTATGATCACGTAGCTGATTAGGTTTTCAACAATAGATACTGAAAAAGAAAGATTACTTACTTTGCTAAAATAACAGCCTCACGCCACACGCAAACAAATGAGTCGTGCAAAAATATTTTCTCTTGTCATGATGATATAATTTACAGTGACATCTAGTAGCACCAACGGAAATCTGCAGAGATATGGGGGGTTAATGTTCAGACGGATCTGCGCGATTTTGCCAATTAGTTGATAATCTATGAAGAGTAATAAGAAAATTCCATGAAAAGTGATTTAACTATTCTTTCATTGCTGTATCTTAGAGTTACGGGCTACCTTTGGAAAAGGGAACTGTAGTTTAGGCACTATTTCGACAACCTTTTGGTGGAACTTACGAATACTGTCGAAAGCCTCCATATAATTGTCAATATGACGGACTGAAATCTACTTTGTAACCTCATTGCTTATTCGAAGTCAGTGATTGTAACAACTAAACAACTAGGTCTCCTTTTGAATGCTGCTGCTACTAGCCAATAACAAGTGCTTTTATTTGTTCCAGTTTCCTTAGGTTTTCTTAATAAGTTGTTCAGATGTTTGTAAATGTTAATTCCATGAAGAGATTTGCTACAAATTCCTGTATTCGTGTATAAGTAAAAAGGAATATAAATCATTAAATACTATTTCAAATGCTCAATCATGTTTTATTTAAGTTATCCATTATTGTTTTTGTTAATATTTTCCTTTGTGTCATTGATGGTACAGGTGTAATCCCGTGCTGAACAGATCTTCATTAAAATTAATAAATTAGTATTTCTCTTGCTCCGAAATGAGGTTAAATATCAGACTTTTCAATGACGGAAATAAAGCATTCAACATCAGTTTCGTTATGATATGTAGTGTTCTCAGAATGTTAACTGTTATACAACTAGGCGAATTAGCTTGAACGGATTAGAAATTAATTTCTTTCGTGACCAATTGTAATAAAGTTTTTCTTAAGTTTCACCTTTAAAAGCAAAATGGCCAAAGTCTCATTTGAAGAAAAAAAATATCAAAATTTTCAGGCATCTCTCATGTTCAATATAGTTCTCAAAATCTTTTCTTCACATTTGCTTGCAGGTTGATATATGGAAATTGAATTTTATTCGAGGAATATAATACCTAGAGCTATCACAGTGCCAAACATTAGCAACCGTTTAAACTACACTGTTTCAAAAGTATTCACACATTCAATGCGTGAAGAGCTGATGCCAGAAGTGGAGAACGAACTTCATGCAGTTGAGGATGCCACTCTGACTTAATTTCCTTTTCTATAATAGCTTTGCTGTGTCACGTTGTGAAGTGACATCGAGCTTCCGTCCACCATGGAGAAATATGATCTTGTTGCAGGATTTCTAACAGTCTCTTCGTCCTCTAGTGTTCCTCGACATGTCCTTTCTTTTCTTTCCGCTTAAAAGTTCTGTAGTGATTAGTTTCAACCTTTTCATTTTGTTTCTTTTAAGCAATGTCATTCTCTATTCAAAGTGGTTTTAGAAAGCATGTATATTTCTTCGTTGAAAGATATTATGATGTTTCTTCTTCACTATTTGTTAATTTAACATACCTTACCTATTCGATAAGATAAGATAAAATGAATTTTATACGCGGTAACAGCACTATGGCTTACGCGCATCCCGACCTTCCCTATTTAAAAAATCATATTCACTTGTTGTAAGGGTGAGGTGTTAAAGTCAAACTTTCATTCTTTTGGTTTGTGTGGAATTTCTACAGAATTTAATTATATGTATAGCTTTTCCAGCATTTTGAAGCTACAGCCTGTCAGAAATTTAAATTATGTATTGGAAAAGTAATGGTGTGTGTCAAGGTACTATTCATATTGAAAGGTATAATTATTTAATGGGAGTGAGGAACTATTGATTGAACGGGGCATCCTGGGATTTTCACCAAGATCTTTAATCAGTTAACGAATCTCCCACAACATCACGCTTGATGGAAAGCCTGCCTAATTAAAAGTTATTTTTCACATTTGAAGTAAGTATTAACAAATTTGAAAATAGAAAATAAATCTACGTAGGTAACTGAACCTTCTTAGAAATTCTTTGTAAAAGATTCCAAATTGATGTTTCGGTGAATTTTAAGTGAATTAAAACAGACACATCTTACCTTTTGCAAATCTATCCGAAACACATGTTTACCAGCATCTCTTCATTGAGACAAGTTTGGCATCTCTAAATATTTTTATATATGTGTTAGTATTGTGATTATAGACAATGTTAGTATTAATATTTCGAAATAAAATTGATATTAGTATTTTAGTACATACCATATGCATTGTATTTAAAAGAAAATAATCACATGTTTGGTATTTCAACCAACTGGATATTTTAGGTGATTATATAGACTGTCACAAGGAGTCAGGTGGCAGTTACAATATGCTATTAATACGAAATATTTAACTTACTAGCCCCTATATAACTGCTCTTATTTTATGACTATTCTTTTCCGTATATTTTCATATTAAAATATATTCATTTGTTGCTAATTACATTGTGAATAGTACTTCAGTAACATTGATAAAATCATTTGTTTTCTTTACAAAATTTTGGCATACTGAATTCAAATCCGAACAGGAAGATGTTCTTTCACTTTACGACTTTTTATTTTAATATCTTTATTTATTCCAAATAAACATGTCTTCCTTTAGGCGAGAGAGTTGATGATGTGGTTTGTAAACACTGCAGACGGTAAATGGACGAACGGTTACTTTGATTGTGTCTTTCTGATTAACCATGAGACCCATAGTGGGTCCTAAGATGGACAAAATTCATTGCCGTTCTTCAGCAGATCCTCAAAGCGTTCTCCTGATCCCGCTTTTCATTAAACTAGGTTTAATTAAGAACTTTGCGAAAGCAGTGTATATGAAAGGCAAAGTTATTCAAATGTCTAAGGAGAGAGTTTCAATATCTTAATGCCGCTAAGATAAAGAATTGGATTTTTTTAAAGCCATAAATCAGATAATTATCTCGTACGAATTCGAATTAAAAATTTCCGTAAAAGAGCTTGCAGCGAAGAAACTTTTTGTAACTGTGTTAGAAATTGTTCTTGTAAATTGAACGAAAGATAAGAGAAAAAAGAACTTTGATAAACTTTATTAGGTTTTGGTCATTCTTATAGCTCTGTGTTCTTCTTTCCCAATGTGAGTGTACGTAATTAACTAGCTAACTCCATGGATTACGAAACTCACCCATTCATAGCCGTAGTAACAAGCATGAGAGATTGGATTCTACTCGGCGCAATATCAAACCAGGTTTGATCAGGAACACGTACCTTTCGAAGAACCCTTTTAATATTGTCAACCTGATGACGTCGCGGTCTTCCGAACGGCGCTGTCGCTCCGGCAACCAACCACGATGAACATAATTTTCCTTTTCTCCGCATGGTCTACATGGCCTGTCCATCTTAGCCGTCGCGATTTCGTTATTCTTATAATACTGGGTGAATCATACAGTGTGAGTTCTTCATTACGCGTCTCCTCCATTCTCCGGTCATCTTGTCCCGTTTCGTCTAGTATATTTTTCTCAAACTTTTCTTTCAAACACATCGCAATTGATGTTCATCTGCCAGGGTCGCACCCCAATTTTCAAAATCACAAAGTATTGCCGACATAATAACCGTTGTGTATATTTAGCATTTCAACTTCCTCGATATTAATCGAAGGTTTAGCAGTTTTTGGACTGTATAGAAACATTACTTGCCTAATGCTAAGCGACTTTCTATTGCTTCTGTGACCTCGTTCTCGCTTGTTACATAATTAAACTTCCAGGTATTTAAATTTGTTTACTTCTCCTTTCATCTTATTTTTCATGGTATGTCTCTATTTCCTTCATTACGCGTGTTTCGGCTTGTTACCATGTATTTTATTTTCTCTATGTTCACCTGTAGATCTTTTCATCGCAAACTTTTACTAAGTTTGAGACACATCCTCAATAGTTGAGAAAGTTTTTTTTTTTTTTTGCAATTATAAATGGCATCAAGATATGTATATTGTTTCTTTTTTGATAGAATCGTATGCCTTCTTAAAACATATTAAGAACTTGTGAATCGTCCGTTTGCATTCTCATTTCTTCTCTAATACTTGTCTCAAGGTGAAAAGCATAAATCTAGATCTTATATATTTATCTAAATCCAGTTGTGTCCCTGGTGGATGAGTGGTAACGCTCGCTGCCTTGTAGTCAAGAGATTCCTGGTTCGATTCGCGGTGGGGACACAAGTGGTTTGGTACACAGGTTAAACTTTAGGTCCCGCCCTTAGTAGCTTACCAGCTCATTTAGGACGTTAATAACAATTCAATGAATCTAAATCCAATTTGGTGGTCCCCAATTATTTCATCTACGTATACGCTTGGGAGTATATGACATTCCGCGGTAATTATTAGACACATTTATCGACTTTTTCATAAATCGGAACTATTACTGAGGCTTGCCATTCCATTGTAAACTCTTTTCTCTTAGAGCGCAACTCAATTGATGTATTTCCTTCGCTGAAAATTTTAGTCCGATTCGCACGATAATCTTCACATTTATTTCTTATCAGCCCTAACCTTCGCTACTAGAGACTTTTTAAAGCGTTTATCCCTTTGGTTGATATCTTAATTTATCCGTCTTTCCGTTTTACTCTATTTCCTGAGCTTTCTGAGTTGTGTAGTGGTTAGCTTTTCCTTTGGTTTTACTTAGCCATCTCTGGATTGCTTATTTGCTTCCCCTCCTGACAGTTAATGCATTCTTCACTAAAACAAGATTTGTTTTACTGTCGTTTCTTATCTACAAATTCTTTTGCTGTGCACTTTACTTATTATTATTGTTATTATTATTATTATTATTGATTCGAATTTCAGTTGTTTTGGTTTACCTGTCCGCGATGCACAACTTTTCTCTGATTAGTAAAAATCTTTTGTTTTAATCAAGCATCTTGGTTGTCTGATTCTTCAGACCTCAGATCATTTAGGTTAACTGGAAAGAAAAAATACTACTCGCATTTGGTCGAGAATATTACAAAAAATTTACACGCAGAGTGTCGGTGATAATGTATTTCACATTGAGATCTGGATCTTTCCCTGCGAGTTGATGTGATGGAAGTCATGAGTAAGGAAAGCAAATTCTACCCGCTGATGGAAGATAAAAAAGGAGATGGTTCACGGTTATGATGATGGGATAATATTGCTGCTTCGTACGAATGCATAGAAAATGCCAGATGAATGAACTTTCTAAGTCCTACAAACGACACAATATGCCAATAACGTACAACTTTTTTAAACGTTATGTAGTTGTATTTATAACGTACATTCTTTTGCTTTTGACACAACTTAAATAATCCATAACTTTTTTTTAAAGAATCTTAAGTTCAGAAAAGAAAGACAGCACCACATAAACGGGAGAAAAGTAGACCTAAAGCATGTTTGTCTTCGTATTAAAAAGTTAGAATTTAGAGAACTTCAAATTCGGGCTTATTTGTTTTTCTAAGTATTCTTCACTGCTTCTGTTACGATGTAAGTATACTTGTTAGTAATACAAATTCTTAATTCAAACAAAACTAGAAAATGGTTACAGTTGAAAGGTGCTCTCGTAGTGAAAACTTTTATTTACAGGGAAAAAGTATTGCATACTGTTATTTTGAAATCGAAGCAATTATAAATATGGTGTGTCTTCTTATATTAAACAATATATTTGTCATTTTATTTAACATGATATGAAATAGTGGTAAAGAAATAACCATGGCTTGAATGGATCCAACACTTTCTTATTCCAAAATTAGTCTCTGTACTGTAAATAAACTATGCAATATAGGTAAGCACTGTGAACTATTTGTATTATGTAAAATGATTAGTGAATCTAAATGTAGAGATTAATTACTAAATTTGGAGACTCTTCTACAATAATTAATAATTTTCTTTCACTTACGTTTCGTTGTTACATTCCTGAGCTTAATCAACCCCAATCCTTTTTCAGTAGTAATTCAAAGAGTGATATTGTTTATTTTTCTTTCAGATCTGGAATTTGTGTTCAGAGATCCCGATGGAGGTCTCTCAATTTTTCACGCAGAAAATCAGACAATACGTCCTCTTCTAAGCAACAGCTCATTTGTAAGTATAATGATCCGTTTAATTATTTGATGTACTCTATAGTCATTGTTGTCTTTTAGGAGTAGGATTCTAAAAACAACATTATCATTATTAAAAAATATGAATTAATTGATACCTGAATTGGCAGAATGTGCAGAGAAAATATTTGGAGGCTTAAGACCTCGAATTTAGGTATGTTCCTCCAATAGATTCCACTTTGTGATATTTTGCTAGGCTCCTGGCAGCCATACTCACTCGCATTCAATTGAAACTTAAAATTAGAGCATGTCCTAGTTATCCGACGCCATCTTACAATACGTTGATGTTGATTAAGATTTTGATACGCATCTCAGCGCATATTTTTATTGTTTCCTACCAATTCAAAAAGCACTTCTAGATATTTAGTGTGAATGTTTTCTAATGTGAGAGGAATTATGACTTTAATTGCTTAGCACCAAATTGTTGATTGGAAAATTGAATTTAAATATGGCCTTTAGGCATCTCAGGATCAGACCGGGAGAGTGTTGGGGAGAGGATGTTGGAGGGTACTCAACCAGAGCCTAGTTAGTAGGTATCATCGTATTTGTCTGGTGTGGCTGACAAAAATCTCAATCTGAGCGACTGTCAGTGGGATCGTTCCCAGGACCTTTTGATTGCTACACCAACGCTCTACTAACATCTTTTATTCAACAAAATCCTAAAGAACTACAGAAAACTAATAGGATACCTAATAATAAAACAATAACTCAAGATGTGATACAATTAGAATCCGTACAAACAGATTACATATCTTTAGACCGGGAACATGCACGGCTGTGGTGTTTTAGATTGGGAGTGTTACACCAGCTGTATTGAAGTTGTTGCTTAAGTGTCTCCTCCATTGTTGCAGTGGCAAAGTACTGTAAAATTGGTCACAATGGTGCAATCGTTGTTTAGAACTGAGCCTATAAATATAAACGAATGGAATGTTGAAAGCTATGTGGAGCGTTTTGAGTTGTTTTCTTCGGTTCAGGCGATAACAGATGAAAAGGTCAACATGTTGTTAACTGTAATAGGGCCTGAAGCTTATGATGTAGTAAAGGACGTATATGCTTCTTCAACTCTCACAAACAAGACAAATGAGAAGATTAAAGACTTCTTATTGGATCAGTTTGGTCAAAAGCGCACATAAATTATTGAACAATACAGACTTCATATCGTAAAGAAAGCGTAATTCCTATCAATCCAAGAGTATGTTCGTACCTTAAAGAAGCAGGTTGTCCGATGTAGTTATGGTGAATTTGCAGGCACCATGTTAAGGGATCAATTTGTGGTTAATTTTTACAGTGATGCTATTCGGAAAAGGTTATTGTCTGAAACATAACTAACATTTTCAAAAGCAGTTGAGTGGGCATCGTTGATCTAGAAGATTGATGAAGAAGCCGATACATTGAAGAGCGGTACGAATCAGTCAGGGCAGATTGATGTTATGTACAGAGAGAACAGGCGTGTTAGGACTGAATTGAATCAATCCAAGTCGGGTTTTAAACAGATGCCATGTCAAAATTGTGCCAGAATTCATGAGAAAGGTCAACGTAAGGTGTATAATGCTGTGTGTTTTCGGTGTCGAAAACGGAGACATTTTAAAATAGAGTGTTTGACAAAGAATATACCTTTCGTACAGGGAATTTATGATAATGCGGGTAGCACTCCTGAGTTACAGCCAATGCAGCATGTAAGGTGATATAGATGGGTGAAGTTGATGTTCATGGATAATTTTGCATCAATCAACAGTGATATTAATAGCAAATCGGCAATGTTGGGGCTTTAAGTCCAATTGATAATTATTTGTGTCTCTTTACGTGTGATACTGGAGCAACTTTAAACTTAATACCGTTTCAGTTATTGCAATTTGTGGGCTGTTATCAGTTTATAACGTACTGTACTGGTATTGTGCATTTGGTAAATAATACTGTATTGACTACGATAGGTGTAATTCAACTTTATGCAGTATACAAAAGTGAAGTAAAGTTAATACCATTCGCTGTAGCAGATTATTATAATCCTGTAGCCATTATAGGTCGTTTATGTCTTGACATTTTAATTCCACGGTGGCTTACTGCTTTCGAGAAGTCAAGTCATGGTTCTGAGAGACAGTTGACTCAGCAGATTGGTGTGGGCATTAATGGTAATTATTTAGATATGAATAAGTTGCAAGAATTAGATCCTGAAATAAAAGTATTGAATATGCGATTGGAGAGCTTGTTGAAAGAGTCACAATTATCAGATGACAAACAAAAAACAATGTTTTGAAGGGGAGTCCAAAAGTAATGTAAATAAGGTTAGCATTGGCACTCAAACCATTGCTCCTACTTTTTATATTTGAGTTCAAGGGCATGAGGGTATATCAGATTCACTTTTGAAAGAGTGTGTAATGGGCCAGATAGAGTATAATGCAGAAGTGGTAGACCAGGCTGTGGATTAAACAGAAGATTATCTTAAATATGTTCGTTCAAATCGGTTAGCGATAGTAATTTATGTATTTTGATGATGTGGTATGAAGGAATAATCGAGAATAATATAGATAATGAAGTAGCACAGGTGAGGATGGAGGAAGAGCAAACATGTATTTCTGGTGATTCTAGTATTGTGCATGTGGAACTATTAGTTGACGAATTACAGAAATGTAAACGTTTGGATGAAGAACCCATAGCGGATGATGGTCGGGAAGTTGATTTAAGTGAGATGCATGAAGCGTTTAGGAAATGAGGCTTTTCGAAAATGAGATTTTGTGAAAGCAATGAATTATTACAAATTGACTACCGAAAGGAATCCAGTTGAGATGTCGTTCTAATTTAATATGACTGTGGTTTATTTTGAAAACATATACTTGCCTTGTAATGAGTTTTATGAAACTGCTATAGATATGGGGAATTTATATAAAGTAGATGCCAACAAAATGGAAAAGTACAAAATAAAATTACATCAGCGTTTAAATGATTGAAAAATCAAGTAGGCGAGAAGGTGTATGATATGAATTTGTCACCTTACTTAATTCCAGGAAGAAATGAGTCTAACGATTATGAGACTGTGAGGTACGATAGCTGTGAAGGGAATGTGATTAAAGATATAGCGAAGATAGAATCTAGTGCTGATAAAGCGGGTTTTGGGGTTCGTATTGATGTGACAATTAAAGGCATAGTTGAGATAGAGCCTACTGATGTTCAAGCTGATATTAAGATTAACAATGATCTGGTAGATTTGGACAGGAAACAGTGTTGGTAGAATCGCATGGAAATGCTGTAGAGGGAGAATTTGTTGCTAAACAAGAAAATCCAGTATAAATGTTAGTACAAGTCAGAAGCAGGTTAAAAAATCTGACAGAAGACGGGAAAAAGGGAAATCAGTATTGAACAGTGCAACATTGAATTGGCTGGAAACAGAATTGTAGGAATGACGGAGGCTATTCAGGCTATGGGATTTGGTAAGGTTCTGCAACATCCTGAGTTTGCAGAAGTCAAGAAGCGACTATTTGAAATAGTTGAAGATGGAAATGAAGATGTTGCTAAGCATTCCTCGAAAGATATTAGAGAATTATGGATGATGGAAGATGTTGGATAAGAAGAGGGAGTGTCATTTTAAATGAAGGGGTAGTGAATGTTGTAAACAGCAGATATATGTTGGAATACAATTTAATTGATTTTTTATCTAAAGTAGAAAATCAAATACAGCATTGTTGTTGTTTCGGTTAATTTCAGTTAAAAAAGATTTATAACAATGACCACATTTTATTCAGTTAGTTTTATTGTTTTACGTGTTATAAAGTATTAATAATGTGTGTGATGCTTGTGTCGTATTGTACAAAGGGCGTTCAAATAGTTTTGCACTATGGGACATAACTTTTTTAATAGTAGCATTAGGACCATGAAATTTTGTGTGCATGTCTTTGTGTCCTTTATGTATATACGCATGTTACTCAATGTATCCTCCAACCGCTGTGACACATTTAGCGCACCGTTCTTTCAATGCCGTAAATGCACTTTGGTCAGAAGGGACTAGAAAGCAAAGAGGAACTAAATTTGTCTCGAAATCCAGAACATTCAGTGGTGACCCTACACAATGCTTTGATGACGTTATCACAAAGGATATTTCATGTGGATTCTGAGAGTAAAATGCAGTCCATGAAATGGCGTCATTCCTGTTCTCCACGGAAGAGAAAACCAAGACTCACCAGATCAGTGGACAAATTAATGACCATATTCTTCTGGGATCACCGTGGTGTAATCTCCATCGACTTGTTGAAACGTGGCTCACCAATTAATAAGGAGGTCCTGCGACGTGTTATAAAGACAAAGCGATCGGAGCTCCAAAACAAAGTAATCAAACTGCACCAAGATAATGCGAGGCCCCACTCTACCTATCACACAGCAGAAATTCAGAAATATGGGATGGGAAGTGGTCCCTCAACTTCCCTATAGTCCGGACCTGCTCCCGTCCGAATTCTTTCTGTTTGGTCGTCTGAAGACCCACCGTCGTGGTACGCAGTTTGCTAGCGACCAAGAACGCATTGCGTGTGTGAAACAGTGGTGTAATAGTCAGCGTCCGGGGTTTTACCAAATTGCACTTACGGTAATGAAAGAACGGTGCGCTAAATATGTCACAGCGGTTGGGAGATACATTGAGTAACATGCGTATATATATAAAGAACACCAGTACATGCACACAAAATTTCATGGGCCTAGCGCTATTATTAAAAAAGTCATGGTCCATAGTGCAAAACTTTTTGAACGCCCTTTGTATATAATTACGATGTATATGTATAAATTGGAGCTGTAGTTTTTATGCGTCATGTGTCTAAGTTGACGAGGATATGTGCTGTCTTGTTAATACTTGTGTATTTTGAGAATTATAAGTACAGAAGCTTATGTGTTGATGAAATACTAATGTTGGTTCTTTGACATGGAATATAGTGTTCAAGGCTAATTGTTGGTTAAAGCTATTTCGTATATAAAAGAATTGCATCTTTAGACCGAGAACCTGCACGGCTGTGGTGTTTTAGATGGGGAGTGCTACACCAGCTGTGTTGAAGTTGTTGCTTAATTTCTACTCCATTATTGCATAAATAACTAGATAAAAGCTTTTATTACTGCTGTTAGTCATACACTCGGAGAGTGTTAAACATTTATCTCTATATACATCTACCTAGTTTAGAAAAATACTTTGCTACTACTTTTTCTTCATTGTATAAGACAAGATGAAAGTAGAATAAGTGGGAAAGGAAGAGCATCATTTATTTGAAAATATATAAGGTGTTTATCTGCATGTGTGTGTGTATCTGTCAACAGCGATATCAGAACAAGTAGAGTCCTATTACACTAAAGTGATGGCAGTACCCTCAATTTACGCATGTAGGGTATAAAATATAGATTTGTGCTTTTATGTGTTCTGTCCTAAAATATATCAAGACCTAAAAGCCGAAACCCATAGTGAATACACCTTGTCGTTGGAGTTGATGATACAAGATCATCGATATCATTCAAGGGGCACACATTTTGAAGCTCCTTTATTACGCTGGAATTCCCCTGGGTAATGCTGCAAAATTAAGGAAGTGCATAATATAAAGATGACTAGTGTTCTAGATTCTAAACAACGTGCTATATCAAAATAGGTTATTTTGGCAACAATATTTCTTTTAATCATTTGCTAATATTTAATAATGGCATACCAAACAACTCATTTCCAAAGTTTTAAGTTTGCAATTGACTTAAGATTTTCAAAGAAGTAAAACTGAAATCTCCAACCCGAAAAGGCCCTGTATGATTTCAACTAGGTGAACAGTTATAAAAGAATAATGTTGAAAGTCAACAAGCTCTATCAAAGCCAACAAACTGTCAGGCAAGCACACCAACATAAGGATATTTTTGGCTGACATGAACATTTAGATGTAAGTCGTAATTCATTTCAACTAACACTTGTTAGTTACTGGTTTTAATCGAATAAGGATTTTGAATGGATAAATATTATGACTTTGGAAGTGCATTTGCGATATTCAATCTGCAAACCTAACACCTTCTCAGATTGGAATGGTGTAAGGGATTGGTATCTAGAATAATTGCCAGCATTGTATTCATGTTTCATCGCATGCGTATACCATTCTGGATAGATGAAAGAGTTTAACAATAATGTAGGACCTACTGCATTTGAAAATGAACGTTATAATATTCATTTATTCGAAACTTATAGTTCTGTTTGTAATGTTATTGTAATTACATGCTTACATCATTATTACCACCGACAGATGCATTAAGTTTTATTCTATTTCATACCTTGATTTCGTAGCAAAGCTTCAGTTGGGAAGATGGTACATTTGTACCAAAATTGTTTTCTATTGTTTACGGGCAGTGGAATCCGATCGAATTATGCTGAAACTGACAACACTGATTCTATTTTTCATTTTTTCCTTCGCAATATCCACAAGTTGCAATCCAAGAATTCCCGGGAAATGACCGTCGTGATTGCTGATTCATTATTAATAAACGATCGCTGAACGAGATGACGATTAATCATATTTCAATAAATTCTCTCATTCTTTCTTGGTGTTATATGTAAGTTTGTACAAAACAATTACACTGTTAAGGACCCCGATAATACTATTACTTACGCCAATATCTCAGGAATTCAAAATAGACTTCGAATTGGACTGGAAGGCTGAAATTTGGCATGAACATTCATATGCTGGGTAGAATTCCAGCAAACGTTTAAAAATGCATTTACACCTTTAAGTACCCCCAATGCCCGCGGATGTTTAAAATATACTTCCCGTTCGACTAGAAAGCTGAAAATCAGCATGAAGAGTTATGGGAAGCTTGGAATCACAGGAAAAGATTTTAAAATCGCAATTACACCGGAAATACCCCCCTAACGCGTTATAATCCTAATAACCAGGGTTTTGAAATACTTCCCGTTCTGGACAAAAGCTGAAAGTCAGCATGAAGCTGACTTACAGGCAGGTGTAATTACAGGAGAAAAATATAAATGCAATTACGTTCTTAATTTCCCGAACGAGAATGTACTTCCCATGGATCTAGAAATCTGAAATTTGCGTGTGTTGTTTGAAGTTTCGCAAAAATAAAAAATAACACATATTCTGTTAAGTGTGTGAAAAATATTCCGTTAAGTAGCCTGTCGTAATAAGAAACCTCTACTCCAGAAATCGAGACTACATTTCCCGTTGAATTAAAAAGTTGAAAATCGGCAAGAATATTCAACGGAAGGTAAGAAATGATTACGAGCAGAAATGAATAATTGAAATCCTCTATTCCTCACTACCTCAAATTAACCCCAACCCCCCGAAAACCTGAAATGAAACAATCACAGGTACGTTGCGGAAGTGTTATCTAGTTTTGTAACAATATCCATACGTAAACGATAGCTAGAAAATCATGGCGTAGTCAGGATAACAAACTAGTAAAGTTATAAACTTCTTTTGTATAATTATAAACTTCTTCTGCTTTCTTTTGCATAATTGTAGTTACCATTTATCTTATTCGTAGTACATAATTTGAAAACAGTTCCTTGACTAAAAGTTTCCACAAAAGTGGTCTTTTGGTTTTGAACAAAAAACTAAAATTGGATTGTTTTTTCTGAGTCTGGAACTTTTCTATATAATTTCGTCGTGTCTGTCCAGATAGTTTGATTCGCGGAACACTATTAGGAATAAGAAAATAAGGCTTCGATCCCCCTGCGATCCGGCGTTCATTTTTCGTCGCGTATTTCAATGCAATTTTGTTTTCAATAATAATAATAATGTTTATGATGATAGATAATATCACGTAATACACTTTGAAAAAATTAAAATGGTGTTGTAAATAACATTGACCAATGGTTTGAAAATTATTGGCCTTTTAATAATATATGAATACCGATTCCACTACCTTTGATATGATGCATAATTATACATTGTCCACAAAATGACCCTAGGCGAAAAAGATTTAATTAAACTTCATCTATCCGCATGAGAAACAAATTTGCAATATAAAATCTGGAAAATATGATTACATACAATTTATTTTTTCTTTGTTCGTAAACTAAAATTAACTTATATAATTGAATTGCAAATTAAAAATTGAATATCAGCGATATGTTTTTAAAAATGTCACAGTGCGTATTATGAAATCATAAATTAATTGATTGGAAAGTAATTGCGTTTTTTTTTATGAAAATACGTTACACCTTCAATATACTGTTATTTAAATAATTTGATTTGAATTTTCCTTTGAAAATGTGTCGAAATATGCAACTTCGAGTTATATTGAGGTGAAGTGTTTTCGTTATGTAGAGACGTATCATTTCGAAAAAGTAATTTTAAAAAGTAGTTAGGTATAAGAAGCTCTTAAATTCTATGAAAATACTATATATATTAAATTCTAGACAAATGTTATTTCAAAAACATGAATAATCCTAACTTTTAAATTAGTTGAAAACAATCGTAAGTTGATAGTAAATTATAGTTAAATAGTAAAACGTTTGTTGTTGCTAGTTAAATGCTCATTTCTTCAGTCTCAAATCAGTAAACGGACATCAATCGGACGAGTATATCTTGTAATAGAATATGGTATTAAAATGTTATGTTAATTTTGATAACACTAATAATCTACGGTCGGAATTAGTCCTGTGTCAGCGCATACCCAATTACTGCTGTGTCACCACCTGCCCTCAATTGTACATAACACATTTCTTACACTCCTTACCTGACACTTATCGAGTGTGAAACTAGACATATATACTTTAACCTTATTCAGAGTAATATATCTCTGTGCTGACAATGAAAGATAAATCTTGATAACAATAAAAATATATTTTACCAAAAACTAAAAAAATAATATTAAACATAAAATAACATAAAATACAATTCACTTGATGCCCTTTAACGTTATATTTCTGTGTTACTATATTTTTCTTTTATATTTATTTTAATTATGCACTTCCTGCCTACCCGATACGCGGTTCGCGGAGAGGGAGGGAGAATAGGGAAGAGAATAGCACTGTTCGCAACTTATCACAGCACAAGTGCGGCTCCACTGCAGGAAAACGTCACTGTTCGAGCTGTTTCCTTTGAACCTTAGTGTACATTGCTTCTTTATAAGGCGGAAACACTTCATTGCTTACCTGTATCTTCTTAGATTTCCTCTAGGTCATTTCACTAATATAAAAATACTTATTATTAATGCTCCTCGTAACGTTAATTGTAGTTCACTTCATTGGCGGTACTAGTTATTTGGGTCGACAGGTCTGAAAGTTAAATTGCAGGACTTCATCAAAATGCAACAAAACTACTAAATTAGATTATAGGACCTGTATATTACTTTACATGAACAATTATTGTAGCACTTTCCCACAAGCAGGGAAGACCCAAGTACCATGTCAATCTGATCCCGCCATTTCGGGAGCTGAGTCAACGCGAGGTTTACCGCATATCCTCCATATTGCGAATGATTGCAGCGGGAAGCAATTAAAGTTGCTAAAGTGTTAATCGCGTCACCAAAAGTCCTGGATGTGGCCTCTTCTTGCGTGGGAAGGAGGAGGACACAACATATATACCGGTGGTCACGTTTCTTGAAAGTTCAAAGATTAACAATCGAAGGTAATCAATTGTCTGGACATACTGTTCGGTGCAATTGATCTTTGCCTGTTGTCGTCAACGATACAAGCTCCATCGCAGCAACTGCACAAAACCAAGTCTACTTATAAAATGCTTATATGAGCATTCTCGATGATAGAATAAAAGAATAATTTTCACTGAGATTTTGTTTCACTACATTCACTTTATCAAATATTGTACAGGGTGTTTACTAATATACAACCCTGTCCAAATTTGCACTATTTTGACTCCGTCACAATCTCCGGAACTCAGTGTCGATTTGTAGTCCGTGACCCATTCCGCCACTTAAAAAGGGGTAAGAAAGGATTGTAATCGAGTGCCCATAATGAAAATATGGATACGCAGTTGATATTAATGCTCAAAATGTGATGGAATTCGTTTTAAACATGAGTCACGGTTAGAATTTATGAATAATAAAGTATTCTAGGTGAGACCTGTACACCTCACTTACGTTCGTTACTTGCTATAGTATTAATAATAATTTATTATTTTGTGATATGCTGAAAGCAGAAGATGGTTTCAGACTTTCCATTGAGCATCTTCTGATCTTTTTATATTATTTTCTTTAGTTTACAATGATTCGTGGTGTCCTCAAATCTTGCAACGTTAATTTAACTCATTACCCGACGTCATACAATGACGAAATTTTGTACAGCAACGTAAGTCAGGTGACAATACAATGTTCCATTGTTACTTTCATATATTTATATATATTTATATATTTTAAAAATCAAATTTTAATTTTTCCCTTTATTACAGACTTCTTTATCCTAAAATAAATACTGGCCTGCAACGAAGTAGGGTTTGAGTGGTTGCAGAGCAATTTAGGATTTGGGTCACACGAACACAGAAATCACTCGAAAATAATAATAAACTGTTTCAAGCCATACTTTTCTTAAACCATTCGTACTAAAAAGCATGTGGTGCGCCAATTCAGGAATTTAAAATGACGGTATATGAGAACGCGCCCCATTTATATGCATATAGGTAATTAGGAAGAAATAAGACATTTCGTACATCAGAGACGTGAGCAGTATTACAAAATGCTGCCTTGAAAAAAAAAATAGAAATAAAACAAAGGCTTAAGTTTTTTTTAACGGAAGTTTTAGTACAAAACGAACGTTGTTTTTTTTTCTATTTACAACACTAGCACCACTATTACAGGAACACTTTGTATTTATGAGAATACATTGTCTAAATAAACTTGACAACTTTCCGTAATATATTCCAAATTACACTGAATTAAAAGTTCATCTCCATGCAAGCCAGTGTATGTATTTTTGCTATTATCTATTAATCGTAAATAATTTAGTACTGAATTTGGTTACGGTGAAACGACAATGTAAAGTCGGTGTAAAAAGCAGTTTTAAGATTATCGCGTCGCTAGATACCCACGATAGTTCGTCCACTTTCTATCTATGCATACGGTGTTGAAAATAAATATTTTCTATCTATATAAGATCTTACCGAACTGAGGAGTAAATCCAATGCTGTAAGTGCCAAAGATTGAGCCACACCCAATTACGTGCGATTTCGATCCGCACTGCTTAAAATGCATTGAGAAACATACACCTGTCCAGAGAATAACAGATCTTAACCAGAGAAATGTGCTAATTGTGGAGACAGTCATCCCTCAAACTACAGGAGATGTGCATATTTAAAGAGACCAAAGCCCGTAGTCTGGCTAATCAATTCTCCAAACCAAATAAACCATTAACAACCGACAATCCTACTACTGCGAATACCAGACCACTTTCCAGACATTCTTCATAGCAGAAAACCTCAACCTATGCTAAGAATAATAGTTATGAACACAAGAAAAACACAGTAACTATTCTGAACTGAAATCTCAGACCCAGAACGAATCAAACAGCATTAGCAACACCATAACAGAAATATTGCAACTATTCCATGGTCTTAGTATTCGAAAACTCATGGATAAATTTAAAAGAGGTATCCATAAACTAAAGGGAGCTCAAGACAATTCACCAAAATTTCATAATTTATATCTACTATAGCAGAAATCCCTGATAATGACACATACTAATCCTGGCCCACATATGCACCTAAGACTTACTTTGATGCCAATAGTATCTGGAATCAACAGCTTACGTTTCGACATTATCTCAATGAACATCAAATCGCCATTACCTTAATAAACGAGACGTATCTTAAACATTTTCACCGTTTAAAAATACGTAACTACAATATCATTTGTAGTGACAGGTCAGGAATTAACACGGGAGCACAGCAATATTCATCAATACCCATCTGACATACGAAGCACTGACCATTTCACCACTCCTAACTATAGAAGTTACAACTATCAAATTAATCACAAAAGACTCAACCATCATCGTTGTTGCGGTCTCTAAGGAACCTAAAATTCAACTCCATGCAACCGATATCTCCACTCTTAGTAAACTTGGAAATAGAATTGTACTAGCTGGTGACCTAAATACCAAGCATCCAGCTTAGCATTCTCAAACTACTAATCACGGCGGTACAGATCTCCGCAGCACTGATCAACATCAACCTTATTCCATCAACACCTATTGTACCTACTCACTTTCCATATCATGGCAAACGACTAGATGTTTTTGATATAATGCTACATAACGCTGTCACAATCACCGGTGAGCCTCATTTCATACACGCACTTTACTTTGACCACAATCATGTTAATTTTGAAATCCATCATCTCCATTCAACCAAAAACCCACATTTACCACCGATTAAAAATTTTATGAGTGGAAGACTTACCAGAAACAGCTATCTGACATACTTGATATTAGGGTACCGTTGAACAACAATAACGACATAGAAAAAGCCATACAATCTGTGACTGCGGCCATCCGTTGAACAATCCATTCTAACACCAGTTCAACCAATCCTAATATTCCTAATATCCCAGAAAAACACTGTACCGACTTCCTCATTTCATTAAAAAGATGGGTTAGAAAATGTTGTCAAAGAAATAGACATCCAGCTATAAAGACGTTACTCAACAGATTACAGAAATTAGTTAAAGATCCTATAAAATGAATCGAAATCAGTCACTGGAACGAAAAACTTCAGCAATTAGATACTCCAAACTACGAATTTGGGAAATTACGCAGAAATTTTACAAAACCTACCCCGTCAACCACTTCCAGACCAATCCATGGCCCAACTGGTTATTTTTACAGCCACAAGAAAAAGCCATTGTATTCACTCGCTTTATGGAGGATCAATTTACCATTAATCTCGAGGCTTATACGAAGAAAACAATCCGAACAGTCAATCGCACATTGAATAATATGAATTTTATCACTCCATTTTATCCGATCAAATTAGTTACTCCAAGAGAAGTCCTAAAGTTCACTCGCAAGCTTAGATCCAAAAGTGCAGGAGGTCTAGATGGTTTTCCAGCTACTACCATTAAACAGGTGCCTTGAAAATAACTAGTATTCTTATGCAGAATATTTAATGCGATCTTGCTACCCGAGCATTTTCCTGATTCCTGGAAAGAAGCACGGATATGTATGATTCCAAAGATCGTCTTTACCCACAGAATTATAGATCTATCAGGATTTTATCTCATTTCAGCAAACTCTTCGAACAACTTTTCACTCAAGAATTATTCTCACTGTCAACAGTGCAGCCACTTTTCCTTCCCATCAAGTTTACTTTAGAACAAGACATGACACCACTTCTCAGCTTGTCAGAGTCATTGAAATCATAACCCTCAAATTTAACAACTTTGGCAGCAATTTTGGAGTATTCATCGTCGTTCAGAAAGCCTTTGATAGGGTCTACCACAAAGGTTTAATTTACAAATTGTAGAAATTACAAATTATTACGTTGGAATCATCAAATCATTTATCAACAATAGAACTTTACGAATTTCACATGAACGATCTCTTAACTAACACAGACATATCACAGCTGATGTCACCCAGAGATCAGTTTTATCATCCGCTTTGTACAATTTATATACATCCGATTTGCCAACAACCCAGAACACTGCCATAGCAACTTTTGCTGACGACACGGCCATATTTACCTAATCCAGGAATGCGGATTATGTTACATTATGTACCCAGAGACATTCACACACACACACAAACAAAAGATTAGAAAAGGATTTAAAAAGCACGCATTTTTGAGATGGACTAAAAAGTAAAACAAATTATAAATTGAATTAATCGTATGAATCGAAAAATAAAAGCGTGGATGCTCTTAGATATTATGATTTTATGATAAGATAAGCAAGAGCACCCACGCTATTTTTTTACTTTTTAGTCCATCTTTAAAAAAAAACGTTTTTTTTTTTTAAAAAATCCTTTTTAATAATTTTTTATGTATAATAGATGAATATTAAACTCCCTGTGAGATAGATAACCCAAACTTCACACAATAGATACGGCGTTGCGTGCATTTAGGGATAATTTCCAAATATTTTATTAATTAAATAATTACAGTTAACTGGATTATTCTATCGTATATCTAATGATTGAATATTGTATTGTCATCAAAAGCAAGCAAGTTTACAAAATTTCAAAGAAATCGGATGATGAGCAGTGAGTTAAAAATCACTTACAAGATTTACACCAGAGATGATTACTGAGCAAGTTAACATAAAGCATAAAGCATGTAAAAAAATAGAAGAATGAGCAGCTGATTGGCAGATAAAAATGAAGAATAACAAAACTGTTTAGGTTCATTTTTCACACCGTAGAAAGAGAATTCAATCAACATCACATTTCAAGACAATCAACTTCCAGTAGAAACCAGCGAAATATTTAGGAATTTTATTACACAAACCACTAACTTTCCAAACACATATCTTCAATTCTGTCAGTATACCAACAAAATGATTACTACAACTATATCGTATGTTTCGAAGTCAAGCACCCATCATTTAAATAAAATTACATCTATACAAAATGATTGTCAGATCGTACTTACTATATACGTACCCTGCCTGGAGCCATTCTGCCAAATCTTACTTATACAAACTACAAATAGTCCAAAATTAAGGCGCACGAATCATTGCCGGACATTCTTGTGATGCTAAGATAAGCCAACGTCGTGAGAACCTGGAATTAGAATACATCGCTGATATTATAATACAATAGAAACAAAAGTTTTGGAACAAAATCACACTCTCAAAGGCAGAAGATCTAAACACCATTAGCACACCCCATCCTATCAGGAACACCTTTCCATTGCCACGCTCTTCCTAGAATTATGTAATTAATCAAATATAAATCAAAACAAGGATACCAATCTTCCAGCGGGAGTTGCTGAGGAACATTACAAATTACAGTTAAGAAAGCCAAGCAGAAATTCAGATAAAAGGCATGGGCTTGTGCCCGAAATTTTAAAATAAAATATTGTCAAGAAAAGTTCGATCTATCGGTCAGATGAAAAAAAAAGAAACTTTTATGTTGATTGATCTTAAATTCAATGACGTGAACAATGTTGAAAACTAGTACAGTAATTTTCATCATGTGATTTCTTTTAATGTCGGAAATCGAAAGTAATGACGTTATAGCAACATTATAGTAAATAACAACTGACTCTTATTTGGCATTCGTTAATTTGATATACACGATACAAGCTATACCTTTAAATATAATTAAATTGACGATTTCAAATTATTTAAAGCATTGTATATATACCAGGTGTATGAATAAGTAGTTTCCGGTTTACCTAAGAGATGGCGCCAGCAAAAAGTACGCAGCGTATTTATTAGACACATATGCCATTTTGTTCGTCTGACATTAAACTACAAACACACAGAAGTTGAGTCCGCCAAACACTAGCGTCTTTGTTTTATCGTTCAGTGATCATGTCGAAGTTTGTACCTGAAAAAGAACATTTGCGGGACGCATTGCTTTTCTTATTTAATCAAAAGAAAAAGGCTGTTGAATGTCATCGTGTGCTGGTAAACCATATGGTGAACACGCTCCATCGATTAGAACATGTGAGACATGGTTTCGACAATTAAAAAATGGTGATTTCAATGCGCGCTCTGGTAGGCCACAAAAGTGCGAAAACGAGCAATTGCAGGATGACCCAACTCAAACTCAACAGCAATTGGCAAATGCATTAAATGTGTCACAAGAAACAATCAGCAGACGTTTACGAGCAATGAGAAAGATCAATAAACTGGGTAAATGGGTCCCACACGATTTGAATGAACGTCAAATGGAAAATCGCAAAGTCACTTGTGAAATGCTGCTTCAACGCCACTAAAGAAAATCCTTTTTGTATCGAATTGTGACGGGTGACGAAAAATGGATTTATTTTGAAAACCCGAAGCGGAAAAAATCGTGGCTTTCACCTGGCGAAGCCGGTCCTTCAACACCAAGGCCAAATCGCTTCGGCAAGAAGACCATGCTTTGTGTCTGGTGGGACCAGAGCGGTATTTTGTATTATGAACTCTTGAAGCCCGGCGAAACCGTTAATGCACAACGCTATCGCCAACAAATGATTAATTTAAATCACGCATTGATCGAAAGACGACCGGAATGGGCCCGAAGACATGGAAAAGTGATTGTGTTACACGACAATGCCTCGTCTCACACAGCAAACCCAGTGAAAGACACCTTGAAATCGCTTGGATGGGACATCCTTCCGCACCCGCCGTACCCCCAGACCTGGCGCCATCTGACTATCACGTCTTCGCATCATTGAGGCACGCGCTCGCAGAGCAGCACTTCAGCAATTTCGAAGACGTTGGAAAATGGTTTGACGAATGATTTGCCGCAAAAGACAAGCAGTTTTTCTGGCATGGTATTCATCAATTACCTGAAAGATGGGCGAAATGTGTAGAAGCCAATAGCCAATATTTTGAATGAAACAAAATTAATTTCCCTTGAAAATTACGTGTTTTCTTTACCACAAAAACCGGCAAAAACTTATGCATACACCTGGTATATATATTCTTTATTGTTGTGACGTTTATTGTGACATTTCGTGATTTGTTTTACTATTTCCATACTTACGAAATATGCTTGAAGTAATTGTTTAAAACTGAGCTGGACCTGCGGACTGACCAGGAATTCATAAATTAAAAAGATATAAGTAAACTCAGTATTGAGAGTTCAGTGGTGAGTTTCATTATAATATTTTAACGATGCTCGTGGTGTATTTGGGCTCTAGTATCTGCATCCAGGTAAGCCAAGGAGCTTTTAATTAACTGTTAGTAATTTTGTCACAATGTGCATATATTTTTGGATAATTCGATCAATTTGGGGACTATGTTGTGTTTTAATAATAACAGTTATATTATAATTAACTCATCTGAGTTACATCTAAGGACCATTTCATATGATTTACAAGTATGATATTAGGACTTCAATTTATTATTTAACTTGTTAATCTAGGACAACTGCTGATGGAGAATCGTTGGTTTTGATGTTGTTATTAATGCCAGGTAGTTAGCTTTCAAGTAAGGCACAGAGATTTTCTATCACCATTTGAATCTTCTTAAGCTCGAAACATGGATTTTGGACATTTTGAGTCCATTGGGTGACTCCCATACCGACTTTTGTTCATAGGAGTATAAAAGTGAAACTAAACTCAATATTTAAGAAAAAATATTTACTGAATAGGTTATCCGATTCTTGTAGTTGAAGCAAAAATCAAGTTTACAGGTGTGAGTCAAACTGCCTTCCTTGTTATTGCGCTTATTTCTATAAACTTGTAACATACACGGTTCTATCTAAAAATGCTTGACTAACTGTGTAGCGTGCCAGCAGATGGCAGCAGAGGACGCACTCGCAGTGAGAGTGAGCTTCAATCATAGTAAGGAAGTGTGCCAAGTTACGTCACTGTGTTAATATCGGGAGCTGTTATAGTGCTGATACTGTGATCACACGTGAATGGCAGTCTGCGGTTACATCATGGATAGATAGGTGGAACAAGAAGCCAACGTAAACGTTTGCGCTAAATTGTGCATATCGACCACAGAGACATTGAACATGCTTCGCCAAGCTTACGGTTATGAGACAACGAGTCCATGAAATCATTGAAGGCATTGAGTCAATGGGTACTACGCTCATCGTGTTTTGTTTACATCTGCGGGATTTTTCATCGATAATTAATCCTATACAGTCAGTAAGTCAACATAGAGTTTTACTGCGACTGTCTGCTGTGTTTGAAGGAGAATATTCGGCGAAAGTGACCGGATCTGTGGCGCGCGAAGAATGGGATTCTCCACGATAGCAATGCATCCTCTCACCGAGTACTCCTCTTTCGTGAGTTTCTAACTAACCGCAACATGCTTTCGCTTCCCCTCCCACCGTACTTGTCACGTTTAGCTCCTAGGGACTTCTTTCTTCTGAACATCCAGCGCGAATCACGAACGGTTATGGACTCGCTGACCCAATATGATATCGAAGCCATATTCCATCAGTGACAGGAACGTTGGAATCAATGCATTGCTGCCCAAGTTAACTATTTCGAGGGCGATAATGTTCAAACTTAGATAACGACTGTTCAACTTTGTCACGTAGCTAGTCCGGGAACTTTTTGATGCACAAATTTAGTGAAAAAAGGTATATTTAATGTGTTCATTTCTTTTGAACTTTTCAGTGCATTTTAGAAGGGAACTTAATATATTTGCAAAGTTAATTTGATTGTAGGTAGAATATTGTTCATGTTGTTTCGGAGGATTTACCTATGAGCTGGTAGAATATGTGAGTGGAGTTGGATTAAACACTTTATATTAAAAGCTTGGCTTGTTGAAGAGATGAAAGCTGTGCTACCCAACTGGAAGAGATTAACTCTAAAACAGATTTCAAAACTGATGTCATGTGGCCCAACGAGCTTTATCGCCATGAAGTTTGATGTAAGCTAATGGTAATCGATTAACTTTGACGAGAGGGAGAAAGAGAGGGAGGGAGAGAGATTCTTTGTGACCGTGTGCCTTTTACGGAACCATGATAAACAAAATGTATCAATCGAATGTGGTAATATTGATAGAATGGTCTTGAATCACTTAATCTATTATTTACCAGCTATTAACGGTATCAGTGAAACCCATCTATTTTTATATTCGAAATTAACACGTGTTCTTTTTACCTAGATTCGCGTGGCATATTTTGGCAATATTCGCAATCGTATTTCAAAAAGAGCAGACATGGCTCCCTCTCCACGCCAAAACGTCTGAATCTAATATTTGACCGTGCTCTCATATCTCATATGTTATTCATTTATCTTTTATATGCGTAGATATATATGATGTAAGATCAAATTACTTTTTTAATTTTTCTGACGAAAACTAAGACCCGGAAAAATTGTTAAAATGCCTGGTTTCCATTGATTTTGTCCATTACACATAATACGCCGATTGAGAAAACCTTTTTTAATTTTGTTATTTTCAACAATTAAGCTGAATTTGATGTGAAATTAAAGGGAAATATTTTGTCAATCAAAATAAACTGTACGTGTGGTGCATGATGTGCCATAAAATTATCACTATGTGTTGAAAGTGCAATTTTGTTATTTTACAGTCGTAAGTGTGATGAGCCATATATTGTAAACCACAACTAACACATGAATATCTTTTGTTTGTATATTGACCTAATGAAATACTTATAAAACGAAAATAAAAAGGAATTAATTTGTTAATAATGGGTCAATCCACTTAAAGTGACCCAGAAACAATTCATTTGGTCGTTTGACTTCTTTCAATGTTTTATTTGCTTAATATTTATATCCCTTGTGAATAGTTCAAAACCGGGATTCTTTTATCTTAATCACCATCAACTGATTAATTGTGGTCATTTTTCTATTGGGCTTATGCCAAAATGAGTGTTTGCAAACTTCACGGAAAAGTGTAATATCTGCTGATTGATTCACCACAGGACACTCAAACAAAAACTATTTCTTTTTCTAAAGTCTGCTTGATAATTTTAGTCCTCTACATGAAAAGCCTAAAACGTAGTCGAACTGGCCAAAATTTTTATCCAAATGTGATTATTGGAATAGAAAAATTGATTTTCTGAGGGTGCTGTTTTAAACGTAAGGAATTGAGCGTCAAACTCATTTTTTTGTAGACTAGTACAAATCAAAGGGTATTCAAGTTATACATAATTTTAAGGTTGATTAATAATTGTTCCTTAATTTTTTTATGGATTGTTAAGTATCTAAAAAAATATTTTATAAATATTGGAGGCCCAATATCTCTGTTGGTGATCTGGATAAACATTTGCATGTTCCACATGTTACTGACATACAACAGGAAACTATGATACAGATGTCAATGTTGATATTTGAATTTCAACAGTTATACATTTGCAAACTGGAAAAGGCTAAAGCTAGTGTGGGCTTTAGTAAATATTATCACCAGAATGCAAAACAAAGATGTGAATACTTAAACTAGAAAGATTTGATGTGTATGCATAATATGTTAACTATGCATTGCATATGTTAGCTGTGTTCAAAATAGTGAGAAGGCAAAGTTCGAAAATGGCTATTTTCTACCTTTCCTTGTTCAAGTTTTAAAAATCGAGCAGAAGTGTACAAGTTGGTCAAAGTTACTATTATATTTTGCTAAAAAGTTAGTCTCAAAATATGTTAATGATTGTTAACAGGTTATATATATTAAGGTGGTTCGAAAATACATTTTTTTGGCGAAGTTTTATTAAAGGGAGTACGGTCAAGTTGCACTCTGATATTAATATATGACAGAAACATTGAGATTTTTACGTTACGCTTGTGAACTTGCCGCACAGTGCTTCAAGATTTTAGGGACACTTGTTATGCAGCCCGCACAACAGGACCGAATAAATTTGAAGTATTTGGAAAACAATAACTAAGTTCGCACTTTTAAATGATGTGATAATGAAGATATAGTATTATTTTATATATTGCAGTTACGTTTAGGTAAAATTATCGTGTTTATTTCTGTTCTAAATAGAGCTGAAACTGGGTGACATTTGGTGACCCAGTCTTACCCAAAGATAGGTAACCCGGAGAACCGGTCCGAAACTTGACTCGATTGACCCGGTGACTCTCTTCGAAACTTGACTCGATTGGCCCGGTGACTGTTCGAAATTTGACTCGATTGACCCAGTGACTGTTCGAAACTTAACTCGATTGGCCCAGTGACCGGTTTGAAACTTGACTCGATTGACCCGGTGAGCCGGTCCAAAACTCATTGACTCAGTGTACCGGTCTGAAATTTGGCCCGAATAACCTAATTGACCACGTGACCCAATTTTAGAGTCTTGACCCGAATGACCCTGGACACGGTCTTGACCGAAATCACAAGACAGTTAACTCAGCGACTCCATGATCTAATCTTCACCCAATCGACCCGGCGGCAATATCTTGAAACGGGGACCGGTTTTATTTCTGTTTTTAGAATCAATTCAAATTATAATGTCATATTTCTTGAAGTGATCTATGTATAGGAACTTCATATTTCAGAGTTTTAAAAGATTTTAATGCTTTTATCCTATTCAATACTTCAAACACAAAATTATTTCAGCATAATCTTTCCGAAGGAGTATTTGCACACAGCCCGGTGGCATTTTTGTTCTTTCTGCGGATATGAGACTATTTTCATATGTTATTACTATCGTTACGGACCCTTCCTTCGGCTTCGTAATTTTTTTAATTCTGGTGAGTAACACCCCTGCTCCCGGTCACCGCAGATGAAAAGACTCTTAAAACGTAACAGTATATAATAAGGAAATAAGGAAATCACCGCTTCGCTCTACGGATCACCGGGTCAAAATCGGGGTACTGGGGCAGGCCGAGTCTGAAGTATAGACTCGGTGACCTGGTCCAAAAAGTGACACGAATGACCCAATTGACCCGGTGACCCGTTTCAGCTCTGGTTCTAAGTTCTTTCTTTTTCTTTGTTGCAAGATATGTGTTATTTTCCGTGAAGCTACAGTTCTTCGCTTCTTTTATATTAGCCGGAAGAACCCAGAATTCCTCACTAGTAGGAGGCTGCAGTTCGAGTTCCACCATACACTTACCATACACTGTTGTGTACCTAATTTTGAAACAGATTTACTGCACATAACCTTGTTTTATATTAAGTTTGGCATTTCATGGCGCGATTGAAATTTCGAATAGGGATTTCGTTCGTGTGGAGTACACATACTAAGTGCTGCAAATCTTTTCCAGGAAATTTCTGTACACAATCCATCACTCCATTACTCATAATCGTATTCACAATACGCCTGTCACATCCCAAAACTTGTTCGTTCGAAGGTGTGTATTTTCTTATGAATAATGGCGTTGGCAATTGTGTTCCCATGTACGCATAATGTGCCCCAAATAATTATATCTGGCTTCTTGCACCAATGCAATATGGTCTTAAGTTAATTCTTGACCATGGCACCTAGTATCAATTTTGAACTGCTCTAAAGTGTGGTATAAATCAAAATAAACACTTCTTATAGTTATTCCTTCTACGCTTTGATTCTTCTGTGCTTAGTTTTTCTATTTCTCACCTTATCTTTGATTTATCTATGACATTGGACATGTTTTCTGCCGATATTATGCCTGGCAGCTATCAGAGCTGTCGATCTGTCGGACATGCCTGTGCGAAACGCTGCAGATGAAACTCTTGGGAGCAGCGTGCGAGATTGTGTGCAATGTCCTCCTCCCAAAATTCGTGATCCTAGCTAACATTCTATGTATATGGTACGGTCTGTATCTTCTACGTTCTTCGATGTCGATGAAGAATTTTTCACTTATTTCTGTACCTTCAACCGATACTCTACTTGAACCAGCGCGTAGTTTTTAATTTCCTTCAAGTTTCAGTTTTCTAGCTTTACTTTTATTAAGGGTAGCCGTAGTTCCCCTATCTAAAGAACCCACCATCAACCTCACAGTGCTTAACTGATCACACAAAATCCCAAGCTCCCTCACGGGGACTTTTGTCTTAACTTTACATGCACACTTATCCTCAAGTGGGACGCATTTTCACGTGCACACATCAATGAGTGTCTTACAAACTAATGCAGAAAATGTTTGCAGCTTCGACATATTTGATAGTCGCTTCGGCGAGTTTTAACTTATTTCGACTGTTGTCGTGATAGTCTATAACCTTTAGATCTAATGTTCTCTTACAGGCTCTCCAAAATTTCTATAACGCAATCTGCGCCAACAGCTGCAAGTTTCGAAGTGCGTTTATTCTGAGGTTCTTAAGTTTAAACCAACTGAAGCTACGCATTACGTCAGCATATGTCGCTAATTGATTGTCATTCAATTCTGTTGAGTGACCAAATAGATTACGTTTTTAACGTTTACAGGACACCTGTATTTTCACAGCACTCATCGTAGAAGTCGAAAAATAGATTTGTAGCAATATGAATCCTTAAGTCACTCACCCATAACTCACACACAAACACACAGAAAGAACAAACGCACAAAATTCAGTAAACACACACATACATTGCAAGGTCTGAAACGAAGAAGCCACTTTCACACATTCTTAAAAACTCTTCAGATAACTTTGTGCGTAGTAAATCTGTAAACCGTGTCGTAGTAAGCTTAAATCGGTGAACTAACAATGTGTTTGTGTGCTTTACTAGTTAGTGTGTTCGACTGCCGTATTTCGTCGATTCCAGCGTTGCTAACCAAGTAAACAGATATTTTAGATCCATTCATTGAAAAATCACGTTTCGTATA
The DNA here is from genome assembly GCA_022664845.1 of Lepisma saccharinum. Taxonomy (NCBI): domain Eukaryota; kingdom Metazoa; phylum Arthropoda; class Insecta; order Zygentoma; family Lepismatidae; genus Lepisma; species Lepisma saccharinum. The sequence goes on from JAGDQP010011385.1 coordinate 42,290, forward strand.
TATGATGAATACTCTTAATAATAATGACATTAGAGCAATTTCGCCTCAACATCTAAAAAAAATTCTTCATTTAAAGTGAAAACTTAGTTATGCGTTCCAAATACTTCAAATTAAGTGTAGCAAAAAGAGAAAATATTATAATTTCCGTAAAATTCCACTTAACGTCGCAGCCAAACTACTTCATTCGTGTCCTGTTTTGCGGGTTGCATAGCTCGTACTCCTAAAAACATAAACGCCGTGCGGTAAGAATTACGAAACATATAAATCGCCAAACCAACTTAAACTTAGATCTGTATGCAAAGCACGTATTACCGGTACACCAAATCAGTCTTTGTCCAATTTTGGACACTCGCTATTCATTACTGGATTGAAATCAAAATCCTTGATTGAGATATTATCAACGTCCTAAGCAAGCTGATGAGTTTCTAAGAACGAGACTTAGTTTTTGGTAAAGTGTGCTCCGAACTACTCCGTTCAATAGCCCTCAGAGGAAATTAAACCCATTTCTGCGAGCGTGTTAGACTCGGCCACTGCGAGGGCCAAATCATAAATATGTTAGTTGTTTTATTTCAACTTGGGAACGATTATTTACTTGTCATGTCCATAAGTTTGTCTGGATTTTTTGTATCATTTTTTCCAGTGATAGACTTTGGTAAAAAAAAAAAGTTTATTTTGTATGGGCCGTCCTAGTAACTTTTGACTTCGGCCCGACACGATTATCCGTCACGTTCTAGTTAAAATCCACAATCACAAACATGTTTTGACCGTGATTCGAACCCGGGACCTTCGAGTCGCTGGGATAGCGCCCTAGCCCACTCGGCTATCAAGTCGGCTCCAATGATAACACGGGGATGCCCACTAATGAAATGATTTTTTTTGGACACTATTCATTTCAACTTAGAATTTACACACAAGGAATCTATGACTCAGGTCGGGATAGGGTAGGGGAAGTCGGATAGATCTAACCAGGAGAGTCCGTCAATTGTAAAATTTATTTTCGATTCATTATTTTTGTAATAAAAGCTCATGACCTGAGTGTTAATTTGGCAAAGCACTAAGATGCGCTTCTTCGCCGTTGCCGAGAAAATCGTCTTTGAAATATTCGTACGTCGTCGTCTTTTTTTATCTACGAACTTAAGATTATTATTTTTGTCACAATGTTTACCAACCAATTATATTTAACGCAAGAAGTAAGGAAGACCTTTTTAAACTAATAATTGTGTTTTGAATCAGAATATCGAAAGAGAATAGTGTCTCACCAAAGAAATATTTGCTTCCTGAAATAGCATATTATGTTATTTTTTCATGCAAATAAGAATAGAAATAAAACACAATATAAGAAATGACATTAAATTGTGCACAATTTATTCTTGCATATAAACCACGCGTATCTTAGTATATCGGAAATATTTGGAGAAGACAACTGGTGGGGGACGATCGATTGAATTTTTATAAAATCTTCTTTGCAATTGAGCTCCCGCTCCCGCTTGATTAAATATCGACAATTTCGAACGCGCTTGATCAAATTTTTACCTGCCGGTAGAAATAAATATCGCATGGTTGAACGAGAGGAGTAAACTTTGGAGGTATGACCTTCACAGTGCACATTGGCAACTTCCTATCTTCCTGAAACATCTCATCGTACATCATGAAGTTTCAAAGTGTCGTTTATTTCCGCGTAAAAAGCATTTAAAAACATTATTTTTTGTATGCTATTAGTAAATTATTAAAGGGAATTCTAAATGTATAAACATTTTAGTACACAAAAATAGCTCCATATGACCTACGCCAAATATTTCAAAGCTGATTTTCTCGGCAATGGCGAAGAAGCGCTTCTTAATCCCTTGTCAAATTAACACTCAGGGCATGAGCTTTTATTACAAAAATTATAAATCGAAAATAAATTTTACAAATGACGGACTCTCCTAAGTTGAAGGTGCCATCATGACATTTGCATGGTATAACTGAGGGGAAAATACTGTTAAAACTTTAGTAAGGATTGTCGACCGCTGGTTTCGAACCCAGGATCTTCGGAATGATCGCTCAGTGGAATTCCATGAAACAATCAGATAATCGAAGAACAACATTAATCATATAATCTTGTTTAGTACTTATATTCCAAACAGCAGGAATGATTATTTATTTATTTACTTGACGCATATTGATGGGCCCCGACGAGAATAAGCTCACAGTAAGGGCAGTTGTTAATTAATGAATTGTTCAATTTACAAGAAACATTTATAGTTATCCCATAATGTCTTTTGATACATTTCTTAAAAAATATGTAGTTTGATAAGTTAATTATTCAAGAATGAATGTATTATTATATCAGTACAAAACGCCGTTTGGGGTAAAAGGAAGAGTGACGCAAGAATTCTACTAAAAAAAGAAGTGATATATATTTTGCGAGTGACTTTCTTTGTGTCACTATGGCGAAAGTATTGCCTTTGTAATAAAATTAAGAGACAGTATCCTTCCGCCATAGAGACACAAAGAAAGTCACTCGCAAAATAGATAATATCACTTCTTTTGTGAGTAGAATTATTGCGTCACTCTTCCTTTTACCCCAAACGGGGTTTTGTACTGATATCACTTATTTTGTAAGGCTGCCTATAAAAAAAAAGACTGCAACACGAGCCATCTATGCCGACGCTCCTCTCTCCTGCACACGCGCTATAACGTGTAGGAGACATGTGCACTGTAAATACAACGGAGAAACCACATCTGCGAGATTGCTTCGGTGACCGGGTGGTTAAGGCGTCGAGTTGGTAAACAAAAAAGCCCCGGTTCGAGTCCCGGCGAGGTTAACACTAGATTTTCCTCTCAGAATATATTTTCATGTGTTTATATATGTTCCTGCATTTTACGTACATTATCTTAAGTTAGTGACCATGGCGAAGTGGAGGTTAAGTAAGGTTAGGTTCGGTCATGTAAATTTTCAAAATTTATTTTTTTGATTAATATTTTTTTCTTGCATTATTCGTATATGTTCTTAAATTACTGATCATGGGAACGTGGAGGTTAAGTAAAGTTTGGTACGGTCATGTTTCTTTACATTTTTCTCCTTTACGTCATGCCCAGATGAGTGGAGCAGCGGTGGAGAGTCTTTTCCATACGGGCTCGTATTTAAAAAGTGGCACATGTCACTATGGCGGAAGGATAGAAGATCGATTTTGCTCCATATCTCAAAAACCGTAACTCCTATAAAAAATTTAAGCTTGGATTTACCCCCATCAATGGGGGCCCGCAATGGAGCCCTAAAAGCCCCCGGTACCACCCATTTGAGGCTAAAACAAAAAGACACACAGAATGACGGACATACCTTTCTATCATTTGTGAAAATTTTGTGATTCGGTTAAAAAGTCATAACGTTTGAACCGCTCCACCGATTTTAACGTATGATACACCGTTTGAAACGTATTGAAGCGTAGAATAAGATCCAGTAAGTTTCAGCCGCCTATATGGTCTGGGGTCAGTGCTATCCTAAAAAAATGTAAAATTTTGATATTTTTTTCAAAGCGCCCTGGGGGTCTCAAGGAGATCCGACCGACCCATTGTTTTTCCTGTGTCTTAGTATTGGAAAGAGCTTTCAAATGTAAGTTCAAGCATCAAAATCGGACTTATACTTCGGTAGATCCGAAAGTAATTGTATACTATCTGAGTGCCGCTAACAGTGTCCTTTGCCAGCGTCACTCGAAGAACTGCCGTTCCTCATGATCATTGTACGTTTCAAGTAACTGCTTTTTAGCACTGTTCCCGCCGCAATTTTTTGTATTAACATTCACTTTATTAACGCAAAGTATTAAATTATTTTGAGTTAAACAGTATGTCTATTACTGCAACATATGGGGTTTTCCGAGTCCACCGTGGTGCGAAAACAATGTTAGATAATAAACCTGATTTAGTCTCAATTAGTGTATGATAATGAAAGTAATGGGTAGAAATCACTACAAGAAAGCATGGAGAGCGTGTAACATTCTCCTTTGATCAATACATTTGAACTGTATTTGATTTAAAAATTCTAAGGCTGAGAAGTGTCCTTAAGGTGTCCATTACTGATAGAGCGTTGGCGTAGCATTAGGGAGATATTGGATTCGATCCCAGCGGCCGACCATCCTGAGTTTTTTTCATGGGTCAACCAGGCAAATGCCGCGATGGCACCTTCAACATAGGCCCTGACCGACACCTTCCCGAATCCTTTCCCCTCCCCCTATTCAAGCCTGAGTCTTCGATGCCTAAAGGCCATAAATAAAATTCAGTAAATTAATTACTGATGCACTTACCTTATTTGATATAAGGTAAATATACAAAAGTATATTATTCATTGTGTTAGTTGTGGTTTGCAACCTACCGCTCACCAAACTTATTGCGGTAAAAATAACAAAATTACACTTTCAACATACAGTGATGATTTTCTGGGACACCCTGTACCACATGTGTAGCTTAATTTGATGAGGAAAACCTCTGGCTTCAATAGGACACCAAATTAAGCCTAATGGGTTGAAAAATAAGAAAATCAGTAAGCTCTTTCTCTATGTGTAATGGACAAAATCAATGAAAGACCACCATTTTTAACAATTTTCCTGACCGTAGTTTTCGTCAGAAAAATCGCAAAAGAAACAAAAACTTGGATCTTATATCATAAGTATCTACTCATATAAAAAAAATGAACATCTGAGATAATTATGAGAGCATATGACACCAGGTGCTCGGGCGTGGAATGAGTTTTTCTTTCATTTTTGGTTTTATCTGTTTGTTTTTCCCGTGCTTTCACATGTGTTATTATTGTTGAAAGCAGTGTTAATTAGAATGAATGAAATATGCTTTAGTTTAAATTATGAAGAATTTAGTTTGTTAATCTATTGTTTCTTTTTCTTGGAACAAACACTTTCTTATAAATATGCGGATATTATAAGCAAGTTTTGCACACATGAAATTAATTAATCGCATTACGGAGTGTTGATTCCCTTAGACGATAAATAATTTCTGATTCTGTGTTTACCTAGTGGTTGTAACACTTTGTAGTGTGTTGACTTTGTATTCGTGAGATCTTGGGTTCGATCGCAGCTGCCGACCATCCTGACTGCGTTTTTACATGGATTTTCTTCAGTTACACCAGACAAATTGCGTGGATGGTATCTTCAACTTTGGTCGTGAATTATTTTTTTCTCGCATCCGTTTCCTTATCCTGTCTCAGGCAGAGCCGTAGATCCCTAACGGCCATCAATGAATTCAAAGTCAATTTATTTGGACCCAATCAATACCACATGAAGAAAATGTACAGCAATATGGAATCATATACAGCCTACATGGCACCTTGTTGAAGCTCAGTGGCATAGCATTAATGGATTGTCACTTCAACCCGAATCCTACCATTCTCCTGATGAAAATGGCACAGAGATATATCGAATCACGCTACGTTTTGGCACTTCTCAAAGGTTCATTTTTGTGCTTTCAAGCCACTGTGTTTCGTGCCTCTCATGTTTTGTTTCCGGTACACATGTAACATCGTGGATTTAGCTATGTTCGATATCCACACAACTTGAGAAACAGGACGTATCATCCGTGTAGCTACCACTGTCGTATCTCGTTCAAACTCAGATATGTCGTATGACGTTCCTTTGTCATGATAGAACTGACTATGAAAGAATACCTCTCCACTCATAAAAGTCTAGACATTTGTTTTAGGCGTCCCGTAGTGGTAGCTCTTGACGCTTGATTGTACCATCCAAAAGAAGTTAAGGGGTTTCTCCAAGATGTATGTTTTTCATTAAATACAAATCTATATCGTGAAATATCTGTTATTGCTAACAAAACTAGATGAAATGGGCTTTATATTCCATTACTTATAAATATTGAACTGTTCCTAGTAACAGTTTAATTAATTATTTACTCCTGAATATGTGTTTCACTGATTCAAAATTCACTTACAAAGTTGATTTGCATCTAACTAGATAGCATTGTGCTCCAATGGAAAGTCTTGTTCGATTATATGTTAAGAAATATAAGGTGAGACACACATTATTTTTTACTACGAGTATGTGTTATATTTACAACGAATGCAGGCATTCATGAAATTCATTCTATAGTGTAGAAAAGATATACACATTCGAAATTAAATGTCTAAAATATGTATACAAGAAGCTATATTTCAACCTCTTACATAAACATTTCTTGTTTCATTAACTCTGTTATCTCGTAGTGCAAATTCCTGTTTAGTGCAACTTGAATATTCAAAATGCTACTGCATGTTTATTCAAGAGCGGCTATCATGAGAGTAACGAACACAAGCTGACGATGTGATGTCACAAGACGGATAATTTATGCATTTTGAGTTGTGGTTGTAGTTGATTAAATGGTGAAAGAGCTAACAATCCAAATGTAATACAAATGTAATAAGTATTCATCAAATAATGTCCTCTATTATATAGTCATTTGAGAGAAGATGCCCATCGAAGGAATATACCTACAATAGTGTAATTCCATAACTAAAACACTAGATGAAAAACTTCACGTTGTAAATGAGCTTGTCAGTATGAGTGAATGTAGAGTAATTTGTAACTTGCAGACCAAGCAAGTCCTTTTAAACGTAAATATATATTTTCTGTACCTAAAAATATTTTTTTTCTTCAGTTTTGACTGACAAGTACTTACTTAGACGATACCACCCGGAAGTCACATCTGTGGCGGGTAGCAGGTGAAATGGTGTCTTACTACGATAGATAAGACTGGATAAGATAAAATAAAATGAATTGTATGGGCGGTAACAGCAAAATAGTGCTGGGGTCTTACCACTTTGTCCAATACTCCCTAGGTGCATTGCATGAAATAAGACTATTTTCATTGTTTTCTCGTTAGACACTCATTTCTTTGAACGTTTGTTTCTGAACAGAATGTAGGCATACAAGGGCATTTGTAATTGGGAGTTTAGTTAAGTGTTCATTAGAGTTTTTAATTTATGGCCTTTAGGCAACTATGGCTTACGCCGGAATAGGGGTGGGGGAGGATTTTGGGAAGAAGTCGGCCAGAGCTTAGAATCGAGGCCTTGTGTCACCGAGCAAAAATCTGGAAAAACCTAACTCAGGATGAACGCCACGAGGATCGAACCCAGAATTCGAAACCGACGCTCTACCAACTGAGCTATGGCTGCTCGGTACATGTTCAAAATAATGTAGGTAATTTATGTTAAACAACTTTTTTCTCATTTCACACAAAACATAAAGACATTGCTGCAATTAACTGGCTCTGTGTTTCATTATCCTATAGGGCAGAGAAATCTGCGTTTTCAAGATGTTCGCAAGGTGATGAAATTGCAACAAATAGTTTCCAAATATAGGAAATGCTTCCATAACTGTTGTATTTAGTCACTTTATAGATTAATCAGCCATGAAATTTCTTTTTAAATTCATTATTATGGCCTTATACAGCTTTATTATAATATATTAGGTACTTTCCCAAATGATTATCATTTTACACTAATGTGTGCGGGTGCATATGGAAATTTTGATATGTCAGTTTAAAGGCCCGTATATGTGTTATGTTTATACGTACCCTCATATACTTCTGTCTGTACGATCGCCAATGCTTAATGTATGTATTTGTGCAAAATTTTGCTCTCCTAAATACTCCACAATGGCATCTTCCCTCAATCCCGTCTAAATGCAGTTCTACACTTATTCATAATAGCAACTTTAAGAGATGGGAAGTGTTTATTTTTAATTTCTTGATAGGTTTATCAGGAAGAAGTTCTTATATGAATGTAAAAATATCATTAAAATCATTGTTGATTGAAAGCAAACCTTTCAATCAAAGCAACACATTGGAAAGAGAGCAAATTTATATTAAGAATATAATTCATAAGATGAAGAGGTTGTAACAATGCTTATATCGGAATCAGTTGCGGTGAAATAGAAACTGATGCCGAATGATTCAACGAAGATTAATCGGATAGAAAACGTTTTAATTCATCGTGGGCTTCATGTTGTAAAAGTACCTCTGGGTATTCTAGCAACTGTAATTTGAATTTATTTTAAGGCCTTTAGGCAACTTTAGCTCAGACCGGATGGATTTTGATGGATGAAATGAAGAAAGTGGGAGGAAACGGGAAAACCCAGAGGAAAAACACACACATGGTGTTTCTCAACCACAAATATCGTAACAATGAAATTCTACTAGTAAGTAGAAATTATTATGTGGAGAAATTAACAACACAGCGTGTAATCCAAGAGCAGACTACAGATAAAACGATGTCAACTTGGAAATACGTAACATACATTTCCATCGAAAGAGATAAAAAGAGGATGGGAAAATAAAGAAGGTGAAGAAGATAGATCGATTGAAGAACGTAATATTTCCTAAAAAGGGAACAGATTGTAGATAGAAAACAAGCTATATGTAGGTAGGTACGTATGTGTTTTGATCAAAGTCTAACGAGGGCGAAGATAACATTTTTGCAAGTGTATAATGCTATTGGATTGAACAATTTCTCATTCCTTTTATAACCCACTATGAGGTTTCGAGAGTATATTGTAAACTTCCTATTTTAGTGAAATACAAAATTGAATAATTCCACTATGTTGTATGTGTAATTATACGCTTCTATTACTTGATTTTTATCATGTGTTATCCAATCTATCCTCTCACCTTGAAGTGATCTTGTGATCCATCTTTAATATGTAGTTATTGAGGCAAATATAATTCATTACTGTAATTTTAGTCGATCTATGAATGTGATATACAAATACGTCAAGAGTTGCTAATTGTCTGAGCGCCTATAAAATGTAACTATCAATTATTTTAGAAATCTTTCAGTAATTGACGATTTTAATATGTTAACATGAGCAATCCTAAAATAAAAACATCATATTTATTTCTCATAAAACTTTTCCTCAGTCACACCAGGCAAATGTCTGGATTGCACCTCCAATATAGGCCCTGACTGACATCTTCCACAGTCCTTTCCCCTCCCCTATTCCGATCTGAATTTTCGATGCCTAAAGCCCATAAATAAAATTCAATTCAATTCTCATAAAACTTAAGGTGTTGTTGATATTTATCCATGCTTGTTTTTAAAAGTTGATTCTGGAAGAGAACAATTGAGATAGACGAAAGTGATATATCTGAGGCAGGTTTCATCACGTAAATGCAATTCTTATATTCACATTTTGTGGTAATTAGTTGCAGGTTAATTGTTTCAGTACTGATCGTGATATATGGGGGAAAAGTTCTAGTTTTATGATTTGAAAATCAGGAATCAGTTATAATTATTTACAAGGAATATCAAAAGTACAATTAGCCTGAAGACGTGGCTACTAAATTCAAGATATTATTTCTTTTTGAAAGAACGTAGACTTTATGATCAATGTATGTAGAGTACTAAATGAACATACATCAAAAACTTAATGTATTATGACACTGCCAGATATACATAATATGCCTTACTCTCGTACTATTGCTCTAGTCTAAATATATGCACAAATATTTGCGTTAGTCACTGAATTGTTTATGGCTGCGGTCGCTCAATCGTTAGAGCGCACACTTCTGGCGCTTGGGGTCATCGGTTCAAACCCTACTCGTGCCATGTGGGCTTTCTGGTGGACAAACACCATGTGCGTTTGTTTTCTCGGGGTTCTCTCGTTTACTTCCTTTTCTTCATTCCAGCAATCATCCATCCGGCCTGATCCAAAGTTAACTAAAGGTCTGAAAAGTAAAATTCAAACTGAATTTGTTTTAATATTTCTAATTCCATTGTAACTGTAATTTCAATCCGAACAAAAAACACCAGAGGTGCAAAAAGTGGAGCCAAGTTCTTTAGCCCTAAAAAGGTGTGAAATGGGAGACGGATGAGCCAAGTTCCTTGGTGACAGCATGTAACAGGAACAAAGGAACTTGGCGCGAGCTGGCAACAGCCTTAAGGTTGGTGGCGGTGGACGTAGTGGGTTTTAGGATCCCCACCACCCTTATAGCTTGAGGATCATGAACCTTGCCACTTCGCGCCAAGTTCCTTTGTTCCTGTTACATGCTGTCACCAAGGAACTTGGCTCATCCGTCTCCCATTTCACACCTTTTTAGGGCTAAAGAACTTGGCTCCACTTTTTGCACCTCTGGTGTTTTTGTTCGGATTTCACAGCTTTTTGTAGGTGTATAATATATATACTCGCTCTCTCGGCCTCGTTTAGGTCCTCGCCCCCCGTAGCTGGCTGCGGCTTTAACTTCGAGTTTTTGGGTACTTACGCCCCTTTATCGTAACCACTCTCCAGGACACTGTGCTTCCATGTTGCAGATTTTTTCCCATACCCACCACCCGTGGGAATGAAATATTTATTGAAACATAGGGAAGCTTTGCCATATTTATTGTAACCTACTTGTGATGATACAGCAAATTTGCTTCCTGCTGGCGGCCCTAAAATCCACCACCAACAACTCTAAGGCTCGAACATCACCTGATGTTTTGCTCGGATTTCACAGCTTTTTATACGTGTATATATATATACTAGGTTCGCCTCGCTGGGTGTGCTGCCCCAGAATTCCGTGTGCGCCCCAACTTCAAATTTTTAGGGTTACGCCCCCTTTATTGTGATCAGACTTTCTGGGGACAGCGCCCCATGCTGTGCAGAACTTTTCCCATATCGCCTCGGGGGCTGCACCCTCATAGCGGTGGTTTGATCCATTTATTGAAACATTTTCGTGATGGTACACCTTCATACCAAATTTCGTTTCTCTAGCTTCAGTGGTTTGGAAAATGGTATTTGGGCGGCTATGTTGAATTAAAGAAAGCGATTTTTAAAAAGTTTTCTTACATTGCCGTTACCTACTTGTGATGGTACACCTTCATAC
>JAGDQP010011386.1:0-23234 GCA_022664845.1 Lepisma saccharinum
GTCTTGTGTAGACATATGTATTAAACAAGGTCTTGTGTAGACATATGGTTAACGCTATCGCTTTTCGTGTGAGCGGTCCCGAGTTGGATAACTGGTGGAAGCTACTTAAGTAAATGAGTACAAAGACAGCCAGAAATACGACAATGAGACGCGTTCCTTGGCTCCGCAACATTCCATTGGGCTCAAAAAGAATCAATCTAACAGACCAGTGCTCATTTGGTTTGTCGCGACAAGTTGTTCAGTTTAGTTTCACTGTACATTGTTTTGTTATAGCACTGTTTCTGGAAAAAAAAGATAGACTAGCTAATTAATACCTTTTATCGTTATTTGACTTGTAGACACAGCTTAGTGCTTTGTTCAAAGTATTTTAGGTGGATAGCCTATTAAATGACCGCTTATGAAAACACACTTATAAATAATATAAACATTTCTGTTGGCATTACCTGTTCTTCCAAGACATTTCTAATGTTCAGTGGCAGTCTTATCTGTACATTTTCTTATCTTTCTTATGAACATAAAAAAAAAATATTTTGAAGAAAACTTAATGACTTAACTGGTTTTGTGTGATTTTATTGTTTGCTGGCATGAAATACGAACATGAATTACTAATAACAGAACAATACTGGCTATCAGACAGGAATGAGAAGGACATCATACTCTGTTCCTTAAAAGAAATTGTGAAATTTCTAACGTACAATAGTGTGTGTTTAGTTTCATTATAAAATAAATAAGAAAGAAAAAAAAACAACGGAAACTCATCATCATACACGTAAAATTATTATAAATTCTATTATATTTCTTTTAGTTCACTGAAATTCGTTTACGGTACTGGAAAACAGAAGGTAATTCTAACACAGACTAAAAGTAAGGCGCGGACTGGATAAGAAAATGTATTTTTTTTACCACTTGACAAAGTATACCAGACTATACGAAATATAGCAGTGTGTTACGTCAGGTGAGTTTTCTATTTTATTTTATTTATTTTTTTTAAAATTGAAAGTAGTGACATATTTTATCAAGTTTTGATATATTTTCAATTCAAAAATTTCACGATTCTTTTTCGAAGCATTTTTATCGTTTTTCCTTTATGTAATATTTTCCTTGTGATTATAATAATTCATTCTTAATACATTGAATATGAGATACATTTTAAAAAAAAAAAAAAGAAGCTAGTTACCTTGCCAGTACCTGATCAGATTGTCTTGGAGAACAGTTAATTTAATGAATGTTAAAAGAAAGATTTATTATACAAGAATATATCCATCCCACATGATCCGAAACAAACCTAACCTAACCTACTTTGTATTAGTGTTTGATTTGAGCTATTTCCAGAGAGAAGAAAGAATTTCTTCCAACAGCAGTGGTCCGAAACAAAGACAGCAGTTGTGATCACCTAAATTTTCAGGCAAGCAACGCATAAACTTATATTGATTTTTTTATAATTTGCTGACACGTTATTTATTTATTTATAATTTGTTGTTTGCAGACTAGGATACATATCGTCTGTATAATAAATCTTTTAAGGTTAGTGTAAAGCAACTATCTCTGAAGGTAGATGGTAGCACTACCTCTGTAAGTCTCTAATGTAGTTTTAACGTTGTAAAAAAAATCCAATGTTGCTTCTATAAATTCAAGTCTCGAGAGTTCAAACTTTCAGACAAACCATTTCAAGAGTTCTATCCGTACTGATTTTTTATTTTATTTTTTTGTTCATTGTTGAAATCGACTAATTGTTGTAGTGAATATCCAAACCTATAACAATAAGGCTCGTTCAACAATGAACAAAAAAAGAAAAAAATGGTACAAATTGAACTCTTGAAATAATTATGAACTTTCTTTTATGAAAGTTTGAACTCTCTAGGCTTTATAGCAGCAGCGTTGCAATTTCGTAGAACGATAAAAATACATTAAAGACATACGGAGGTAGTGCTGCCATCTATATTTAGATATTTTTGCTTTACACTAATATTACATCATAGAAATGAAATTTTAAAAAAAGTATCAAATTACAATTTACAATAATAGTTTAAGGAAACAAATATATAAAATATCTTTACAACACGTAACAGAAAAACAAATATCTTTCGTCGATCTAAATATCATATTTGTTCATGTAATTCACCATTTATGGTACGTTGAGATTATTCTTTAAGTATCAGACTAGGTCTGTTACAAAACAGTAACACTACTCAAAAGAATTCTTAATATCTGTTACGCTGTCTACCCACAAGTTTGAAATAAGAGCGAGTTAACTGCATATAAATAGTGCTAAGCCACACCCCAACTAATACCCTAGTAATGAATGATTCACTGTTATTTTCCAGGCTTGCGGAATCGTGAAACATTTCTTACCGGATTGATAGCCGTGTAGCTTGGGGCACCTTTCATAAGCATTCTCGTTTAGAACTTGTGGGTTATCACCTTCTATGGCCAAGGTCTTCGAATATCAATACGAACTTGTGCTTATGGGAAAACTCCATCTATAACCATAGGAAGATTTCTTTTTAGCACAAGTTTAACAGCGTTTACGTTTTGAAGAAAACAATTGAATGAATTAAAAATATTTCACCATTAAGATTTTCTTTTTTTCGAAAAAAATATTTATCGCTTTCTACGACCGAAGTAATGATTTGTGATAAGAAAAAAGAAACTAGATTCTCTACTAATGTAATTTGGTTCTATGCACTGATACACACACACACAGAGAGACACCCACAGTGCAGAAAAGAAATCAGACACAGTGCAAAATTAAGTACAACAGTGAAAATTGTCACAACTACAGTGTTAGCATAGAAACAAATTACCTTTCCACGGAGGATATGATTTCTATAGCGTACATAACATATAAAATTTAGTTCTAAAGTTTCATGTTACTATTGACATACGGTGTTTAAAACTTAGATAAGGGATTATGTGCCCTTGGTAACTAAACTCAAACGAAATCTTGAGTAATGAACATAAAATACGGAACTTTAAGAATGATTTTAAAAAAAATGAGTTTAAAATTACATTTTGTAGAAACCATTTGGTAAATATACATGATCAAATATGATAACCAATATGCTATTACAAAAGAACTTGTACTTACGTACGAATAAAAAAAAATAATATTAAAATAATATTGTTCTTTACACACATTAATAAAATCATGCAAGATATCCTGTGGGATAGAGCACGTGAAACAAACTTTTCTTTCTAAAAGAAAAAAGTATGAAGCATGCAATGATAGAGTGAATGTACAAGAATATAAAAGCCTTATAGGATCATGTTTTAGTTGTGCGAGAAGAAAAGGTTTATAACTAATTTTTTTTTAATAATAAGGGTTATAAATTCTTAGAGAAACAACACAAATTGTTCACGACTACTTTTTCCCATTCACTAACACTATCAGAATATCGCATAAAATGGCTGAGATAATTTCATTATTTATTATTAGGATATTTAACTATTGAAGTTTTAAGACAATATAATGTAAGATATTATCAAGTTTATTTTGCTTAATTTTGTAGCTACTTACGTTCCTTTTTGTCTTCGTTAACTCTGAAAAAAATAAAGGTGAAACTCTTTCCAAGAAATAACAACTTTTTGATGTAGAGTACTTTTCTGGCCAAAATTATGAATTGATTGTTCTCGTATCAATGAACCAAACTGCATACTCATTGGTGCTATGTAACTTAAGATTAATGTGAAGCAATGGTCTCCAACAAAAGATGGCAGCACTCTGTATGTCGCTAATGTATTTTTTTCGTTGTACCAAATTGTAATGTTGCTCCTACAAATTCAGGTCTAAAGAGTTCAAACTTTCAGAGAACAAGGTTCATAACCATTTCAAGAGTTCTATCCGCTGCCGATTTTTTATTTTCTTTTTTGTTCATTGTTGAAAGGGCTTCATTGTTGTTGTGTATATTCAAACCTATAACAATGAACAAAAAGCAAAGAAACGGTTGGCCCGGATAGGCGCTAGGCTTGAATTTGTAGGAGTAGCATTGTGATTTCATACAACGAAAAGAAAAATACTTTAAGGTGCTGCCATCTATCGTTAGAGATCATTGCTTTACACCAGCCTTAAAGTACAAAATCGAGCTACATCTTTATATGAAATCAGATTGTTTTCGAAATCGCTGTATCATTATACTCAACAGATTCTGATTATTACTTTTCTATTCATAGCATTTTTCATCTACATAATTTTTGGATTAGATCACGAATTTTATGAACGAATACATTTTCTGCAATTTCGTTTAATAGGGATCGTTCAAGTAAATCCCTTTAATGGGATGGGAATCAAACCTAGACCCTATTGATTGCAAGACAACAGTTTACCTATTTATCTGTCATGGAGTCTTTACCTTACAAGTATACAGCAAAGGTTACAAATGCGTATTATATTTTTATTGGTTCACAAAATATGAAACACATACACTAGAAAGATCGATTGGTGCAAGTCCGTGCCATGTTGACAATAAAGGTGCAATGCCAGCAGACTTTTCTCGCCTTTTTACGTTCACGTCCCGTATTTAAATATGAATGCAGGTGAATTGAAAACAATTCTCACGTACGACAATAGAGAGCACCGTAAATTGGGGTGAAGTCGTACAAATTTATTCGTCTGTGTGAATTGCCCAATACTTCCCAGCCGCGAGCCTCTGTCGGTAGAGTTGCAGGAAAAACACTAAATTTGCTGCCCTGTCAACTGAGGCTCGCCTCTGGGAAGTATTGGGCATTTTAAAAAGGCGAATACATTCGCACGACTCCATCACGCGTACACAAATTCACCCCAGTTTACGGTACTAATGACGTTGAAGAAATCAGAGTTGTTATTCAAAGACTTATGGGACAACATCAAGCGCAGAAAAGTATCTTGATAGAACTCTGAAGTTCTGCTTAGATAGCGTGTGGCTTCATTTCAATTGGTCGCTACTAGATGGAATTCGCCGACCACAAATTGGCGACCCAGACCAGGATTTGTTGTCTTGGTTGAACTGAACAGTTTACCCAAAGCCAATGGTATTAATTTGTATTAAGTATCAAACAGAGTAAGTTTATAAAAGTTTCAGTTCGTTTACATACAATCATATAAGAATAATCTGTATAAAGTAAAAAAGGCGGTAAAATCTACTAGTAACTGTAATCTATTACATTACGCCATTCGTGTTTACTGTTTTACGCGTATTGCTTTTGATTTTATTTGTGTCCGTGGGTGAGACTGTAGATCTTTCTTCAAGTCAAGGATTTTACAGGGTATTTCCTAAATACCTTATCTATTTTTCTATTACCTATTTAACTATTTTGTCTAATAACAAACTTAAGAAAAGACATTAGAATAAATATTAGACGTATGTTGTTTCTCTAAATTGTTAGTTTAAAGAAAAATCTATTAATACCACTACATGCAAGTACCAACAGCAATATGTAGTGACGTAACAGTGCTGAAGTCAACAGTTGCTGCCGATCTCTTCACCTTTTTTCCTCCTGTGAGTCCAGCGAGAGAAGGAATAGATAAAGAATGGAAAATAGAGAAAATTAGAGGCAGGTTAACTACAGCCAATTTGAGCTACAACTAGCGCTACTATAGTGAAAGATATCTCAAGTGGTTAAAAAAGTATTTTTAACATTACCAAAAAAACAAGTATGTAATAATAGGTGTTTTCTTTTTAAGTTGCTAGAAAATATTGGAGCACTAGTGTATCTAGTATTATAAAGAGAGAGAGAGAAAAAAAACACTACGGCAATGAGCTACGCCTTTCCAGGACTATTTGAAGTACAAAATGCTTTCTTCGTGCTCGAGTATTTGAACGATCTTTCCCATATTCACCACGAGAATACGCTGCAGAGTTACTTGTGGCTACACAGTGACTACACAGAAATATCGTTCATATAACACGAAGAATTGTCCTTTAGGAAGGTTTTTATAAGCATTTCATAATCAATATAGAAGTAAACCAGCACCTTCTAGGATGCGGTTGAAGATACATGTATCTTAAATATCCAAATAGCGATAACATTCAGAAATATAAAAAAAATGGATGAGTTTAATTGTAAACTTCGTTATTAATAACAATCGTATCTATGTACCAAATGACTGTACTTCAATAAATGAACTGTATTAATACGCTTTTAAAATTGACTTCCATAACACAGTTTTGAAGGATGATTTTTGATATTAAATGGATCCTAACTTCATCATATGAAAAATATTTATACATGATATAATTTTATATTGAGAACATAACTGAGGTATTATCCTCATGACTAGCTAATTAACATTATGTGGCTGGTATATATATATATATACACACACAGACAGTTTAGTGTAGTACAAATACACGCTACACAGGGTGCAAGGTGTTTGTGTAATAAAGTGTAAACATTACGATGGAAAGATCTGGGTATTCATTCAATATGTGGTAGTATGATACGGCACAGAAAATCTCCAAGTGATATATTAACTATAAGAAGAAAAAATGTTGAAATTACGAAAGAACTGTAAAATCAACATATATTTCAGATTTTACGTGAACATACAGTATTTCAGAGAAGTGATATAATGATTTTGATTACGCAATAAGCCGTATATTGGTTTATGCTTTCTATTCATTGTTTTTCTTCAAATTTTACAAGTGTGTGATTCCTTGAAGAAGCAATGTTTGTTAGATTTAATTATAGAGATAATATTTATCACAATCAAACGAAAAATACGATGAATACAGCTACAATTCTTTCGAAAATTAATAACATGAGATATGCATTAGAATATGTGTTCCTTTTCAGAAGCTAGTACTATTCACGTAAGAACATATTTCAAAAAATAATTTCCCCAAAACCCCTAGAGACAGGCGATCGAACGAATAAAACTAAGGGGAAAAAAATCTGAGAGTTCAGTGAAAAACGTGATCTATCTAAAACAATAAACGTATGTAGTTTATTGTGAAGGAACTATCAATAAATTTGTAGGTAAACAGATCGAAAAAGAAGAAATATAAATTTCTCTGAAAAGGGAGGAATAAATGTATTATAATGTAATAGAGGACGGTGCAACATGTAAATTTAAAGCACAACTGGATAGGACCTGTCCCGCTTTAACGATAATGACATGCATTTTTATAGTGGTAGACAATTATGTACATCAATATACGAGAAAGCAAGTAGGTCAAAGTGTATATTGATACAAGATAAAGAAACTACCGGGATAAATACACCAAATACAAATATGTGATCAATAAAAAGGATTGGTAATGACACATATGGATGAAAGAATGCTTTGTTCGACTTTACCTTGTAGTAACATGTATTTTTAATGACGTGTTAACACCAAGATAAACTTAATGATGACATTAGAGCCATTACCTATGTCAGAGAAGCCATATGATTCATTATTTTTTTCTTTGAATGTATTTGTGGGCCTTAGGCAATTTTGGCTCAGGCTGGGATTGTTTCATAATACATAGTATGAGTGCTCGAGCCACTTGGTTTATATCTCTCTTAGTTTAGGACAGATTAATTAAGTATAGTAGTAGATTACAGACTAGTAATCGTCCTGTAATATGATACATGTCGAAGGAAACGCCATATGTCAGATAAGCTCTTCTGTGAAGGTTTGACAAAACATTATTTTTTTCAGTGATAAACTTGAATGTGTTAATTTATTTATTGTCTTTAAGCATCTTTTTGCTCAAAATAAGATGATAAGAAGTATCATATAGTTTTCTCTGAGTTTATTTCCATCGAAAATTAATTAATATTGACGATATTATTCTCCGTGTTCAGTTTGAATTCACATGTATTTAATGGCCTTTCGTCATCTTTGGCTCAGGCCGATTTTCTATGTGTTACATGTACTTGTGTATACAGATATGAAGCAGGCAAACTCCGCTGAAAGCTGAGGTGCGGAATATGTTCAAAGCACTCTCTTCTCGTTTCTTAAGAGAGAGAGAGAGAGAGAGAAAGAGGGAGAGAATCGGTCTGACATTTTTTTCTCAACCACACACACATACGGAAACAAACACACACACAATGGCTGCATAAGTGTTGTTCACTTACACTTCAATAAGCGGTAGATATTAAAAAAATTACGTGTTAATTTAAAAAAAAAATTAAAATGTGTCGAATTACATCTATTTTACTTGTTTTTGAAAATTAGTTTCAACTTAAATTAAATTTTAATACCATTTTTTAGTACAAATCTTCATCTGTACTATTCTATGGTTACTCCTACATTAAATATAGAATCATCTTCTGGGACGTCACTAGTGGAATCAATCAAAACTTTCAAGTATCACAAAATGTTATAAGTTTAATAACCAGCTCCTACATTAAATATAGAATCACCTTCTGGGACGTCACTAGTGGAATCAATCAAAACTTTCAAGTATCACAAAATGTTGCAAGTTTAATAATAGCCAGCTCCTACATTAAGTATAGAATCACCTTCTGGGCACTGAAGAAATCGCTGCGTGGACATCATTTCGCCGACTTCCAGGAACTGCAAGACGCTGCCCGGAAGTGGGTGCGACAGACTCCGAAAAAGTGGTTTGCAGAGGGCATAGAGAAGTTGCCACATCGGTGGCACAAGTTTGTAGTTCTTAATGGAGACTATGTTGAGAAAGTGGATGTATCTGCCGAGGCATAAACGTTCTTATAAGTGTAAAAAAAATAAGCTTAAATCAATATGGAACGCCCCTCGTAGAATCACCTTCTGAGACGTCACTAGTGGAATCAATCTAAATTTCAAGTATCACAAAATGTTATGAGTGTAATAACCAGCTAGCTCCTGCTCGGAAAACCACCATTGCCTTGAGTTTTGAACAGCTCATGCGTGCTTTTTCGGTTGTAGAAATTCTGAGCACTTCCATTGTATTGGTTGACGTTTAGTTTCTGCATCATATGTGAAAATTCATTGTTTCAACAGAAGTAACCACTGAATTTCTGTGTCATTTTTCAAATTTACAATACGTTCTAAGATGACTAAACACAGTTCTTTACGTATACATCGGCCATGGTCCAGCAAAACAAGTGTTCATTCAACGGGGCTTCACTGCCGTCTGACCCGAGTAAACAAGTTAAAACTTGCACTAGTGATAGGTGATAAATCATGTTACCAAACACTACAAACCTGTTGCTGATATCACAATTTTCTGAAAAGAGTTATGAATTCCGTCCCCGCCTTTTTTTTCGCTCCTCGTTTTGATGACATGAGAAATTCGTTTTCAGAGACACATTCTCATTGTTTTTATTCTCTTTCGTATTTTGTACAACTATCGCTTTAATTTTCTTCGTATCTTTATAAATCTTTCGTTTCACGTGCATCCTGAAGAGGAAGCTCAGACAGCTTCGAAATAGATAGGGATTGAGTAGCTTGTGTCCTGCACTAGTAGCCGGTGAAAGCCAGTATCTCATGAGGAACATTCGGCGGGCCTCCGGTGGCCCGCCATCATGGTTGGTGGGCCACCGGCGGCCCGCCGAATTTTCCTCATGGGAATTTCATTAGTTGTTTGCATTTGTCTCCTAGATCAAGAATATCTACCGATTATCGAACATGTAAGAAGTGTTTTAATACTCATACACACACACACACACGCACACACAACATAAAGGAAACAAAAGTACAGTTTACACGAGTGTTGTCTACACACGAAGTGTTAAAAGCGTGCTCATAGCTTGTCTTGTGTAAATGAGCGCAATTTTAAGAAGAAAAAAAAAATAAGAAGATAACTGTAGTGTTTTGTTACATTATAACTGGTTCCAGTCATAGCCAGTAAGATCCATAGTCGTTAGGTGAACACTGTAATAGAAATACAAGGACAGATATGAATAGATCCAAAAACCCAAAAGTTTCATCATCCCTCTAATCTGTTCTAAAAAAAAAAAAAAACTGTGGAGAGAATAACATATATCCCCTTTCACCATGAAGGAAAGGACAGAATTTTTCCAATTACAAATATCTAATTGATAGAATTGCGTGGTTATAATAATAATGCTAAAGTCACTAAAGTTGTCTTGACAGTGTGATAAAAATAGCTCACCAAAGCAGATAACAATTTACTATAAGAAAAATATAAACATTTAGTGTAAGTGTTAACTTGAGAAGTTCTTTGTTAAGTAAATTACTGGACATTTTTTTTTTATATTCAGAGTTTCTTGAAAGCATGAAAAGGATGGAGAAACCAGTAAGAAGAGACAGTAAGGAGTATTATAACAACTTAATTTTCATGCAGAAAAGAATTTTGATTAGAACAAAATAGCAAAGTAACATAACCAGCGGCTATATGAAGAGCAATAGAAATCGTCGTCGGAAGCACTTAGCCACTGAAAAGAAAAGTAATCCTAAATCGAAACTAGAAAGGATACATATTTCGATTGAGTAATTAAATCCAACAATAGACTTGACGTTAAATGTCAGTAAAACAAGTGTTCTAATGAGAGAGAAAAAACTCACAACGTATCCGTCAAATTATACTAAAACTCAACAACATATCGTTCAGTCAGTTAGTTTCAACAGGTGAAGAATGGGAACCAGCGTCGTCTTCAATCCAATCTACACTTCTTTTTATTTTAGTCTTACCTTTCCTTTTACTATCTGACAAAGTTAAGTGGAGTGAACGAAACGTTGTGCAATCTTAAAATCATTTGTAGTATAAAAAGGTAAGTTTTTTTCTATTCGATATAAGACTGCACCAAGTGGTATGATCAAAATTGATAATGAAATGTTATTTTTTAAAAATATTTTTAATGAAATTTCACTAAAATAGTAATCTGAACCTAATCCTTAATTATTAATACCGCCTGAGAAAAACTGACTGGTCGAATTATTCATCTATCCAGGCTTTTAATAATAGTTTCTTGTGTAATTTTTCTTTGTTTATTTACTATCCACTATACTATAACTCTTTTAAGATTTTCCTATTCCTGCGTTAGAATTTCCAAAATATCCATACACTTGTAAATGTAAAGGAATTTGTTTTGTTATTTTGTAAATTTCCTGTTCTGATGTTAGAATTTTCAAAGTATCCATACACTTGTAAATGTAAAGAGATTTGTTTTGTTATTTTGGAAATTTCCTGTTCTGGTGTTGGAATTTTCAAAGTATCCATACACTTGTAAATGTAAAGGAATTTGTTTTGTTATTTTGAAATTTCCTGTTCTTGTGTTAGAATTTCCAAAGTATCCATACACTTGTAAATATAAAGGGATTTGTTTTGTTATTTTGGAAATTTCCTGCTCCTGTGTTAGAATTTTCAAAGTATCCATACACTTGTAAATGCAAAGGGATTTGTTTTGTTATTTTGGAAATTTCCTGTTCTGGTGTTGGAATTTTCAAAGTATCCATACACTTGTTAATATAAAGTGATATTTTTGTTATTTTGGAAAAATTCTGTCCACTACGAAAGCTAGCCCCACATGCTGCTTGAAAAGAAAAGGAACAAAGTTTTTTATCTATACAGAATATATATATATAGCTGAAAGCAAGATTCTAGCTGTTTTATATTGTAAAATATGACCTTACTCTGTGTGTAGGGGAGTTAGTATTTATCCAGAGTACTGGATGAAGTACTACGCATGTTCCGATAGGTATCAGAGTGCACCCTACAGGAAAACAAATGCACATAGTTATGCCCTGATTGTACATGTTTTTCTTCTTGCTTTCACATATTCCTCATTTTGTATATAAAAAAAAAATAACACAAATTATGTATTAAAGAGAGAAAACACATTTCTAGTGCCAATTGCTCACGTTTTAAATTGACTGAATAAAAAAAAATATCTGTACTATTAAATTCAACGTACGAAATCATTGTTTTTGGGTGCGTTATCATCAACATAGCGTATAATTTCCATTTCTACTGTGACATTAGAAACTAGCAACTTGTTTCACCCAAAGAAAAATCTCCCAAATAGTTGAGAGAATTATCTGTTTGTGACGAAGCTGAGATGTAACATCTAAATTAAACTCTATTAACAACTTAGTCGACATTATTTTCGTTCCTGCAAAATAAATTATTGTTGTGGTAGATGTCATGGTAGCAGTATAAAAAGGAATAATTATTTTTTTTTAGAAAATAATTCTTATTACTAGGTATTATAGTTTTATTTCTCTCTAAACTATGTACTTTTCAGATCACAATAAATTTATTATATACTATATATTATTTATTTAAATCGAATTCAAAATCTAATTGATACATCTAGAAATCTACAAACGAATTACGTAGTGAGTAATCCAAGTAGTTCATTTCTAAAGGGAAGAAAAACACATTATATATTGAGATCTTAAAACCATTATTTAATAAAAAAAATTCTAACGAGTTATCAGAGGCGATTTTCTATAAATACTATTTCGAATTCACACTATAGTCACTTACCACGATGACGAATGTTAGTGTTCAGTCTATGAAGCGTTTTTTTCGTTTTAATTATAATGAACTTCTCCGATCATTTTTACAACAGCTATAAAATGTTATAAAACACGGTTGAATCTAGAAAATTTTGCGTCCAAGGTTAAAGTGCTCAATTATGGAAGCAAATCCTTATTCTTACAGAAAGCGTAAAGCCAAGATATAAAATAATTAGAAACTTTACATATAAAAAAAAAAAATGTTTACTTTACCAATTACTTACCTTTATATCATTGATCTCCGTGAGTTTCGAATCTTTATGGACCACCTACTGAAGTGTTACGTTAAGAATTTGTTAAATATCTTTCTTCCACTTTCTTTATCTTTGGAACAGTTAACATTTGAATGATAACGCAATATAAAAGAGTCATAGTTCTTTAGCTAGGAACGGTTCGTGGTGACAATGTGCTTCACTGCGTGAGATGAAGGTTAAAGAAGCATGGTAAAGCGTTATCCTGGAGCTTCCGTCTTAGCCTAGTAGGTAGAATGTCGGATTGATCTCCGGGCTTCTTTTACCGTCCAGATCACATTTTTTTCTTCAAAGAACTTTATCATTTTTGTTTGTGCTTATAAATAATTATTTCCTTTTGCTTCTTTATATATTTCTCAACATTTTACACATTTGTGAGATTGACGGGCTGAGACTGTAAATTATTTTTTGCTCTGCTTCAAATTTTTTTAAGGTCAGATTTTATTAAACTTATCTACTTTTAAGTTACTGTGTTAGGTTGTAGATGTTATTGTAATTTACAGTAGTTGGAATTTTATTTCTCTTCGCCAAGTGTCTAACTTTGAAATGCATGGTGTAAAGACAGGTTAAAACCCAATATGGCGATGTTGGTAATGTGGAATCAGAAAACAAATGTGTGTTCAATGTCTACCTTATGAATTGTGGTCTCATGTTGAATAAATATGTTTGACTTTCATCAATAAATGGTTTGCTGTTGTCAAATCCACATCTAGAGTGAGGTTGTGAACACGTCATGAGAGGTATGTGTTATTTGCTGTCAGGTTTGTAAGACACTTTTTTGTATTTTCAAACAGATATAACTGGGTATTCTCAATCATCTTGATTAGTACATATAAATAAATGAATAAATTACGATGTTATTGTAAATACTGTAGTTAATTATCTAATTATATGATTTTTGTATATACAGCGAAGTCGGATTCCACATTACCAGTATAGTAGTACCACAGTACCACATTCTGTTGATGTAATTTGCAATGTTTTTGAAATTTAAAGTAAGTATCGTGTAATAGTACATATTGTCCATATATGGTAGTACATTTCAGAGAACGAGTCAAAGACTGTGCCTACAAAGTTTGGTTATAATATACGTACTGTACAAAACTGTACATACCAAAAATAAATAGGGTTACCCCCTACTACCTCTACCTATAACAAGGCCAGGAAAGCCTTAGTAACTGCCTCCAAAGAATTCCAGGGAGCCGTCCGTCTCAGTGGTAGAGATACCACCTCTGGTGCATGAGGTCTCCGGTGTAGTCCCTGCTCATGTCATGTGGGCTTAGTGGTGGACAAACATCGTGTGCATGGGTTTTCTCAGGGTTCTCCTGTTTTCTCCCTCTTCCTTCATTCCACCAATCATATTATCATCATCCCTTCGGCCTGAGCCAAAGATCCCAAAAGGCCTTAACTAAAATTCAAATTCAAATTCGAAAGGATTCCATCCAACTGATTAGTGCTTTTAAACTTATTTATATTATACACATAGTGAGAGTACACTTGATCTAACACTTTCTTTTGTTTATTTATTTTTATAGCAAGGTTGTTACGGTTTTTCTGGATGAACTTCACTCCTCCTTGTCTTATATTCTCTATATGTTTACGTATCTTTGTTGCTGGCTTACTTCTGATAGTTCGGTATTCCACAAGAGGAAGAAAGTGAAAGATAAGTCTGAAACCTTTATGATAGGTACAGATCCAGTATTTAATCTACTTTTTCAAAATTATGAGGTCGCATAACCACGATAGTAATTTACTTGAAAAAAAAAATTAATATATTACTTACCTCATTGTTTTGGCCGCCAGTGCCTCATTTGTAAAAAATGTTTGTAATGAAAAAAAAATACGCAATAAGACCTACCTATTATACACCAGTAGGTTCCACGCTGGCGTTGTGCAAAGAGAAAGTTAGTTAATTGAAGTAAAGAACATACGTTATGAAAGATGTCACCGTAATGTGTCTGAGTGTCTCCTAATTTGTCTGCCCGTTCCCCTTGTAGGCAGAACTTGATATCAAAGAATCAAAAGAGGAAGAGGAGTAGATAGGTCTAACACTTGAAAATACAATGAATACAGACAGATGACGTAGGGGTTCATCATCTGTTCACATTCATCATATACGTCAGACCTATGCTACCAAAGAATAGTAAGAAGAAAGCGTAACAGTCAAAGAGCGGAAAAATAATAAAGAAGATAGAAGAAGGCTAAGCATCTATGCTTCCAATTATGAATGAAAGCAACACTCATGCTGTTCATATAAAACGAAATTGTTTCCAAGAAACTTGAAATCCATGCTACAAATTTACAACGACTGAAAGACTATAACAAAGCTGTTTCAGCTTCATATGCATAAGTCTTAAAAAGTACAAAAAGACAGATATATTTAACTGATATATTGGCATTGAGCAGTAACAAACACGATGTTTCATCACTTGAAGAAAGTACATATAGTAAAGACCAAGATGGGCTATCATCCAATTCAAAATGATGATTGTCTTAAAATAGCTAAGAAGTGGTCACCGTTGAAGACACGTTTTCCTTACCATTCAAATAAATTTTATTTATATTTAGCTAACCGAAGATACACTAAAAGCACAAACTATAATAATATATGATACACATGATGAAGAACTCAGTTAAACTCTAGTTGAAGCTCACCACCGGCAAATGTTTCTATTTTAATAAAAATTTGGCGCCCGAACAGGGACCAAAAGCCGACGAATTTGGAGATGTGAATCAAAGTTATAAAACAAGATTATAGAAAGGATTCTTAAAAGTTCTTCGGAAGTCTTTGGTTCAACACCTGAATGAAAAGCAGCAAGACCTAAAAAAGTATGTTGGTTTAGCATACTTTGAATATCCTGGGGTAGTACTTACGCTCGTTCATTAAGCTAACCTAAAATTCAGTCATCACACTATAATTTTTCTAACTTTATTACTGTAGAAACTTCGTCTACTTACTTGTTTCATGATGGCATTGAATAAACTTTTTAAAACTACTTCCTTAAGTTTAACTAAGTTAGAAAATTTGATTATTTGAGTTCTTTCAGTATTTTACTTTCTGATCTGCTTAAAAGAAGAATAATTATATAAAACGCCAGTGTAATTAAATATGTATTTGATTTGCATTTGTATTTCTTAGAACAATAGACTTATATAACAAATAACATTCATTTCTTCTAATTATCAAGCTGCAATATATATAATATTTTGTTTTGAATTTTTGCGTTTCTTCTAGTTGCTGCACAGTGTAATAAGTAGATGAATAAATACTTTTTGAAACATTTTATACATTATTGGTATAGTACATCGTTTATAACAAACGTTCGTCATTATCACATCATCTAGGTACAAACTACAACGTGCTTTTACCTTCACGTACTTGTATCAATATTAAGTCAATTCTACTCGAAAGAAATGGTATTACTTGAAAGAAGAACATATGATACCATTTTTTTATTATTTACGGATAAGAAAGAATATTTTCATGAAATTGAGAAAGAAGTTTATTAACTTAAAATAAATTTTAAGTATAAATTAGATTGGAACTATCCATTTCTAATATAAAAAGTGGTCTTCTATAATGAACTTAACATCAAAGGTTTGTTTTGGAATTTCATTTGACCTAAACTAAATCTGCCATTGTAAATTATTTTAGTTTAGTTAGAAGGCACTAATTTAGTTTTTAAAGAAGCAACGAAGATTCGATTATATAATGCTTTCATACTCATATCGAGAAGTGAGAGAAAAATTGTAACTTTATTTGAAAGAAGCTCTACGTGCTTTTATTCTATGATGATCATGTCTGCTATTTAGTAACAATATTTAATCATTACCAAAAGAACTATAACTAAGCGTGAGCTCATTACTTTAGGATTCTTAGAAAGTTCTACTGCAATCCCTATTAGATACCTACAACAAACAGTTGTACTACGCTGAAATACAAAACAATTTCTCAGAAGATATACTTCCTAATATGAAGATGAAAGCATTTCACAGAGTGAAATAAAGTAGAAATGTGAAAACACAATAAATAAGATGTGAATCTTATAATATTTAGTGCGAATTAAAAAAAACTTAAACATAAATAATATCATATAACAGAGATAATATCAGGTGCATTGAACATAAATACTTCGTTTTCAAATGTAGCTTCTAAAATATATTTTTGTTAATCGGGGTGAAGAATAAAACTGATCGTCTCAGGGTAAAACTTGGAGCCATTATTAAATATATCTGTTCTGTAGCTTATTGTTCGTCAAAACGCCTGTTATTCATGATAATAAAGGTCTAAAATTGAAACAAAAACAGGAACTAGCATATTAAATATTACAAAAATTGAAAGAATTAGTCTGATATTATTTTGGTTTGTTAGTGAGTTTTTTTTTCTATTTAGCTCACCAACCTATTTGATACAAATTTGTTACATAAAAATGCTGATGAAATTTTGAATTAAATAGAATATCAGAAAATGAAACTTCTCCAGTTTTGAATGTCTTTCTCCTTTTGATATTGTGTTCGATGTTTTTCGTTCCAAAATTTTATCCATGAACATTGATGAAAAAATTCAATTTTTTATAGCTATCGTGCCAAAGACAATTTTAAAACTTAAATTAGACTCTAATCTTTATTTCACTTATCGTCGAGATGTCGAAATGTACACTCTAATTCTTTCCAAACATAAAAAGCCAATTTGGGTGGTTGAATTTGCTTAGTGAATACTATTGACTTCTAAATAATCCTTGATTTTCAAAAAGGTAAGTTTTGATTTCCTAAATTTAAAGTCAACACTGCTTCAAGATTATATAAACAATTATGTTTTCAGATTTGTTGTTCTTAATATTTTTGTTTAATTATGTAAGAAGAAATTTGGACAGCCTTCAATTTTAGATAGATTGAGGTGTAATATAATCATTAGACATGATTATATTAATTATGAAAAATTCACAAAAGGAAATTAGAAAAAAAAATACAAGTTTTACCGTGAGAATAATGTCTTAAAAAATACTTAACAAGAACCGAACGTACACATGTTTTGAAGTACAATCCATGTGTACACATCAAATAACAACCAAGTCTGGCACTAGAAATGTTTCTAATTGCTTATGAATTAAATTAAAAAAGGCTCATTTTAATTTTGCAACGAATTATCAAAATGCATCCTGGACTGGTTGGAAGCATGTGTACAATATCAAAGTAAACTTAGTGTTTGAAATCATGTTCCTTTTATTTGTGAAATTCTGAAAACACAACTTCTAAACACGAAGCAAACTTTTTCTTTTGTTTTGATAATCACAAATTTCCATACAATCAAACTTTGCACTTAAATTTACTTGAAAATTAAAATGAGAGAATTCGGTCGGACAAGACTATGTGCAAAGTAATAGCATTACTGCTACTGTTCTACGCAAGGAATCAACAGTATTTTTTTCTGCTTCATTAATCTTAGATTAAATATCTACTTTTAAAAAGAATATCAAATCTATGACAGTTCTTTTTATCAATTTTCACTACCGTCTTATTTTAACGATAAAGAATCCACGTAAAGTAAATAATAATGCATTGTGAGTATAAATAAAGAAACTAAACAATAATTGAACATAAGTAATCAGTTGAAAACAAAATTATTTCATCCTAAAAAAAAAAAGTATTTTGTAATCACATGAAATTTGCATTGATGTATAAGTCCTAATCCAAGGACATATATTAATTTATATTCGCTTAATTCGTATTTCAGATTATTCTTCGGAAAAAAAACGATAAAAAATACAGGCATGGTTACTGGTTAATTTGGACGAATTCGACGTAAAGAGAACACAGCACACAGACGAGAAAATTTCTACTATAAAGAATTGAGAAAATCTATGTCTATATGACCATGTTGTAAGTTAGGATACCAATAAATATACTAGATTTAATCATCCGGTTTGCGTCTGCAAAAAACCAGTGCTTTTGTATACTTGGAACAGACCATAACTAATTAAGTTAATCTAAAGTATTTCCTTTCTGTAAAATGTCGTTAACTAATTTTAATTGAAGTATGTTTACAGGTTGTTTTTTTTTTCAAAAGTATTGTCCTTTCTAGTTAAATAATGATGTGTGACGCTTTGAACAAATCCGCTAGATTTCAATGTAGTGAAGCAACCTGAAGTACAGAACTGGTTTTAATAGAATTAAATATTAGCTTTCGTTTGCTAAACATTTTCAATTCCTGTTTTATTCAGTTGAACTAGACAAATTCTGAGATAGTACTTTCAAGGTTAGGCTCACAGATAAGAGAGAAACCATCCCACTTGTGTTTGGTTCGTTATCAGTTCAGAGACCATTTTTTGTGCACTATTGAGCAGTTAATACAAGAAAAGTTTGTGCTTGTTTAATCGAGGCATCTTAACATCTCACCCTATTTTGCTACTGTTGATAACGAATACATAGAGAAGCAACTCTGATAAATTGCAGCTTATAATAATTAAACAAATGCTATTCGCGACACACTGAATCTGCAATTTTTTTCCATTATAAACAAACCGCAAATACTATAATAGTCAAAGCTAAAAGCAGCCAATAAATAACGGAAAATAGAAAGATCGTATTGCTAGTAAACATTCCATTAATATTATATTATTCAATTGTTAGAACATGTGCATATTAAGCCGTCATGATAGAATGACACGACAATTTAAGCTAAGCATTGGCTCCAACAGCGAATTTACGAGTATTTGTAAAGAATAGACGATGTTAGAACTTATAATTGGATTAGGACTTATATCAACAAAGGTCACGAGATCAGAAAGAGAAATATTTTCTTTAAAAAACAATACTTATTCACTTACTTCAAAGGCACTTGACTGGCCCCTGGCGGTTGTCCACCGTTTCGTGCATCTGTTATTCGACTGGTAACCATTGCATACGCTGAAAAGGTAAACAAAATCACAATGTACTGTAGGTTAAGTTAAAATCTAGTTTTGGTTTTCTCAAATAACGTTTAAACTGTAATAAAAATGATAATTTTATCAAAGTTCAAGGTAGAAATTGGATTTTTAGGTTCAAGGCAGATTATTTAGAACATGCAAGAAGTAAAAAGGAATTATTTTAGTATAAAAAAAATCATTAATTACTACCTGTTTGCCTTCTCCTGTTACTAGCGGTGAAATGTGGCTTTTTTCTTGGGAAATGTAAGCAAATTTAAAATGAGTATTCAATTATTATATAATAGCTAATATCTTTTGTCAGCTAAAATATATTGGGTTTAAAATATCCCTGTTGGTTATAGTAAAGTAGTAATTTACTTCAACAAAAGAAAAGCATTTTATCCACTACTGTACTTCATACTGGCATTTACGACGAGTCCGTGGGTCCAGTAGCCGTAAACAGTGTCGACAGAATATACGGGAAACAAATTCGTGATGTTTTCATGCAACAAAAAAAAAGTGAAGAATTATTGGGACCAGCTAGGGAACCTGAGATTGCCACACCCGAACTCACAAGATATAAGTTCCCCCGGTAACTATATTTCATTACATATCCTGGTGTAACATTAAAAGTTCACATTATAAAACATGTTTCAAATGTATGAGAATACTTTTCTCTGCACTTTTAGGAAACTGGCAAAAATGCCATTAAAAATAGCTAAACATTACAAGGTTTACCTGACTGAATTCATGACCAATGACTGAATTTTATTACTTTCTTACGACTTTTATGACCAATGACTCAATTTCATTACATTTTTACGACTTTCATGACCGATGACTCAATTTCATTACTTTTTTACGACTTTCATGACAAATGACTCAATTTTATTACTTTTTTACGACTTTCGTGACCAATGACTCAATTTCATTACTTTTTTATGACTTTCATGATTTCCATGACCTGTAGACACCCTGATAAATCTGATGGTCATTGCGATTTAACAACGCTATCTCCGAGAAAGTAGGGGCCAAAATAGAAAATTAAACTACAGATCATGAAAGTCAAGAAAATGTCATGCAATTGAGATTCAGGTTATGAATTCAGTCAGGTAAGCCTTGTAATGTTAAGCTATTTTTAATGGCACATTTGCCATGTTCTGAATTGTGCAGAGAAAAAATATTCTCACACATTTGAAGCATGTTTGATATTGTGACAACTTCTAATATTACACCAAAATGTGTTAACAAATATAGTTACCTATGGGACTCATAACTTGTGAGTTCGGGTGTGGCAATCCTGAGTTCCCTAGCTGGTCCCAACAATTCTTCACCTTTTTTGCTGCATGAAAAAGTTATGAATCTGACTTTGTGAATTCTGTAAACACTCTGTAACAATCGTTATTAGAATTATCCATAGTGAACTTTTGGAAAACGATTTAATCTTTAGTTCCAGAGTATAAATAGTAACTACAATGCTTCTATAGAAGCTTCGCCACTATTACAGTTTGAAAGTATGTACAGATTTTAATAAACAACACGAAAAAAAAAAGTGAAAGAAAATAATCACGTAATGAGATTTTAATTATGGCTAAGGAAACTAGAAAAAAAAATGTCTAAATGAAATAGTCTCGATTTGACAAGTAACCTTTTCTCACCATAAATACACACACACACACACACACACACACACGGTCGCGTGAATATATGTCACACATGATGTATCTTACAGTATCAGTATGAATGAGTTGTTCCGTTCACTTTATTATGTTGAATGTTCTGTTCGTCAATCCTGTAACGTTTGATCACGTGCAATTTGAAGTTTGTATTATTCTTGAACACACACGCACATTAAATGCTTTCATCAATATTTTTTCTTTATTTATATATTTAAACTTCAAAACTGTGCTTTTCAATAGCAATGTTGATAGATTTGGAAAAAAATATAGCCAAAATCTGAAGGCTGATCAATTTAATACGAAATTCTTGTTATTTCGGGATGTTATATCTCCAGACGAGAGTCTTTGGGCTTTTAATCATTAAAAACATTAAGTTTACAATAAATTTAAATTTGAAAAAAACATGAATTCTTTGACGTTTAAGGAAAGAAGGTAAAGTTTAGTGTTTAAGAAAACAACAAAACTTTAACATTTAATGTTTAACCAAAATGACAGAAAGTTTAACATTTAACAAAAAGAACAAACAGTTTTTTTTAATGTTTAACAATAACACAAAAATATAAACTTTCACATTTAATGTTTAAGTAAAAGGAGAAAATGTTTTCTGTTTAACAATGAAATGATTATTATCCAACGAAAGAAAAGTTTAACATTTAATGTTTAAAAAAAAGAGACAAAATGTTTAGCATTTAAAGTTGAACACAAACTTTCTTGTTTAACGTTTGAAATTTAACTTAGTAAGGGAAAGCAGTTCTTACATCTTGAAAACCAGTCAAAATAGATAAAGGAATGAATAACTCTGGAATATAGACATTTTCTTTATAGCATGCTACCTCGTCAGGAAATCATTAAAAACTAAGACAATGTTTTTACAGCCTGTAATGCTGAAATATTTATACGTAATCTTGGATTACTTTGGAATTTACCCTCAGCAATCCCGGAATTATCAGAATGTCCCTGTTACTTGACTCACTGTAGGTTGATCTGTCAGCAATAGTGAAGACAAATTATTATCATTCGAACTGAACTAAACTAAAACCATTGAAGTTGACGATGCTCGAAAGTTTATAAAAAGATTAGAGGAACATTTCTCCCTACTTGAATGTTCACCAACATGTATAAGCCAAGGTTCGTCAAGCACAGAGATAGCGAAAAGCAGAAGCTACGCATTGTCAGAGTGAAGCAAAGAAAGCTTGTGTACTCCTGTCTGACGTCACCACTCCTTAACACATAGCCAAACTATATGTTTCCCCCTTCCGTTGATAACACTGAGTCGTTTCCATAACATATTTCTCATTAGACTACAACCACTACTACTACTACTAATAATAATGAATATAAGTATTATTTTGAAATTTCATTAACGTCCTAAACCAGCTTGTCTACAGACGGGTTCTTCAGTTTTTGGCCATTAAATTAAACTCCAAGGCAGTGTTTACTTGCATTGCATTCGTTTGCTGAATCATTATGCTCTCTCTTCTAAAGTGCTTTTAAAAAAGTTTTTTTTTATTTTTAAATATTTAGATATACTAGCTGTCTGCAATATTATAGTCAAAGCAATTATTTCTCAAGTTTAAACCCGAGAAAATGTTCTATTCTTTCCAATAAAATTTCCATACGATCATAGATTGAAACCATTGCCGACAATTAGTAGGATTGCCTGTAATAGAATTCTCAAAGAGTTTGAGGAGTTATTTTTTATGATAAGTCTGTCATTTAACGGATTCGAAGTTACTTTCAAAGAGGAAAGTCTGAAATTTAAATGATTTAAAACTACTTTCAAGGAGAAAAGTCTGAAATTTAAATGATTTAAAACTACTTTCAAGGAGAAAAGTCTGAAATATAAATGATTAAAAACTACTTTCAAGGAGAAAAGTCTGAAATTTAAATGATTTAAAACTGCTTTCAAGGAGAAAAGTCTGAAATTTAAATGATTAGAAGTTACTTTCATAGAGAAAGGTCTCAAATTTAAATAATTCAAAGTCATTTTCAAGGTAAAAAAAAGTCT
>JAGDQP010011386.1:23334-53114 GCA_022664845.1 Lepisma saccharinum
CAAGTGTTGCTAAATAAAATATTTTTTTTTTAAAAAATGGTCTCTGTTGATTTAACAAACAAGCATTAAAATGACTAAAACATACAGCTTAATTAATTCACAAGAATTAATATTGTCTGAAAGTAAGTGAGAAAATAATTTATTAAAGAAATCAACTGTTTCTGTGGAATCAACATGGAAAACCTTGGGATAGAAATAATTTGTACGGCCAAAGAACACATTCTAACGTACGTAGAATTTGAGATAGACAAGTGATCAAGAGATGGAACTTGTGAAAAATAATAAAAACTTTACAAGGGATTTTTCGACATTGCCTAGGGGTATCGTTAGAACATATGAAGAGGACCAGTAGATTATTCTGGATTCATAGCTTGCATTACCACTAGCCAAAGTAATAAGTAGAAAGACGGTACGTAGGTTACATATTGTATTGATGTTGATGATGATAGGTATTCTGAACTCCCTTTCATGTAAATTAATATTACTTGTGCAGATCAAAATATTTGTTCACAGGCATAGACTGCGGTGCTAGCCTAGATAGTCCACAGGATACGCTCCTGGAAGAGGTGTATTGATATATTATGTAGAACACAGTGGAATACATTATATAACCACTGACGATGCAGTAAGTTATTGTCATATCTCTACAATGTTATTCATATATGCAATGTATAAAATACTGTTTATTGATATACAACAAGTTGCAAAAAACCGAACCATAGCAAACATCAAGTCTGGAAGAGAAAAACTGAAACAAGTAACCAGATTCAAGTTTTTTGGGTAGAATTATCAATGAGGATGTGGAATCTGAAAAAGATATTAGCGATGGAGAAACAGGTGTTCACTGAGGACAAGAACCTTTTCTGTGGATCGACGAACACAAAACTTGAGGAAGTGAGTAATTAAGTGTTTTGTATACAGTATAGTGTTGGATTGAGCAGAAACGTGGACTCTACGAAAGAGGGAAGAAAGAAAATTGGAAGCTTTTGAAATGTGGACATGGAGAAGAATGTAAAAATCAGTTGGATACAGAAAATAAGAAATGTTGAAGGGAGTGAGCGAGAGACAAATAATCTTGAAGACAATAAAGAGAAACTGGTTAGGACATTCGCTGAGTAGAGATGTATAATGAGAAATGGAATTGACGGTATAGTTGACGGATAAAGAGGAAGAGGAAGAAGACGAACCCAACTCCTTGACAGTATTAAGGAAGATAAATCTTTTGTTGAGGTAAAAAGAAAAGGGAAAGATCAAGGTGAATGGAGAGAGCTTAGCTTGCTTTGGAGGGTCTGCCACTCAAGGCAGAATACCAGTGGCGGCTCATCACGTGAAGTTAGTGAAGTTCAGCTTCACTTATTATTTTGATATGCATTAACTAAATAGGCATTAACAAGTACTAATTGGCCAGAAAGTCAGGCAAAATCATCTAGGAGCGGATAGTGGCATTATCAGTATCCTGTCTAAGTCCAGAAATTCCACAATAAATGTTAACGAAGAAAGATAGTGGCAACGTGTTGATGGATGGAACATTTTGGTATTACCTAACCTATTATTTGTGCCACGAGCCGTCACTGTAGAACACTGATGATGATGACGAGAACAAAACTGAATACGTAATTAATAATGGTAACTAATTATGGAATATTAACAGCAATCATTACAATAATATTTCAGTGGAGGTTAATAAAATGCGTTAGAATTTTAATAAAAAAGTGTTAAGAAATTCGTTTAGATATAATTTGATGCAATAGTACAAAGATTTATTTATATGAACATCTTATATTTTGTAATTTTGTCAAAAACCAGAATGAGGTCGTTCGCCAAAATTGCACAAAAATGTCCTTAAAATTTGATTACAGAAATGACTGGGGTGTAGGCAGATTGCAAATAAATGGAAACTTGCATACAAGTAGGATATATGTGCGTTTTTGGATTAGAAACGTCTGCAAGTGATCTTTCTGTGTAGATGATACTTTAGTTACCAAGAGAAAGTTAGCTCAGAAAGAACAGACACCCACGAAGAACCATGAACGAGTTAAACAACATTTCGAACGATAAATATTACTGAACCTTGAAATAGGTGCTGATTGCTAAATGAATAAATTATAACAAATTACGTTTACTAAAAGTCGATAGGAGAGAGACAGAGACAGAGAGAAAGACAGAAAAGAGAGATAAAGAAAGGGAGAGATAGATAGGGAAAGAAAGAAAGAGAGAAATAGAGAAAGAAAGATATAGGGAAAGAAAGAGAGAGAGAAAGATAGAGAAAGAAAGAAAGACAGAGAGGGAAAGAAAGGAACACAGGAAGAAAGAAAGAAAGGGACAGAAAGAAAGAGATAGATAGAGAGAAAGAAAAAAGAAAGGAGCAGAAATAAAAAATAGAGAGAGAGAAAGAAAGAAAGAGATAGAGAAAGGGAGAGGTAGATAGGGAAAGAAAGAAAGAGAGAAAGAAAGATAGATAGGGAGAGAAAGAAAGAGAAAGAAGAAAGGGAGAGATAGATAGGAAAATAAAGAAAGAAATAGAGAAAAGAAAGGAAGAGATAGGGAATGAAAGAGAGAGAAAGGAAGGGAGAGAAAGAAAGAGATAGGGAAAGAAAGAAAAAAGAGAGAGAAAGAGATAGATAGAGAGAGAAAGAAAGAAAAAAGAAAGAAAGGGACAGAAATAAAGAGATTGAGAGATAGAAAGAAAGAGAGAGAAAGAAAGAGATAAAGGGAGAGATAGATAGGGAAAGAAAGAAAGAGAGAAATAGAGAAAGAAAGATAAATGGAGAAAGGAAGAGTTAGATAGGGAAAAAAGAGAGAAATAGAGAAAGGAAGAAAGATATAGGGAAAGAAAGAGAAAGAAAGATAGAAAGAGATAGAGAAAGAAAGAAAGATAGAGAGGGAAAGAAAGAAGCATAAAAAGAAAGAAAGAAAGAAAGAAAGAAAGAGACAGAAAGAAAGAGAGAGAGACAGACAGACAGAAAGACAAGATTGAACGTTAGGTATATCTGGATAACCTAAGCAGAGTGCTATATGGCAAAAATTTCCGGATTAAAGGAGTAATGAAAAGAATTAGCACGCCGCTAATCAAATTTGCCATCCTTGAACAGACAAGCAAACATACTGATGGGGCAGATAAAAGTTGTATTTGTATTCTTCCGTCATGATTACAATGTCAAAGTATATGCACAGGCAAATTTTGGCCCCTAAAGCGTAATTGCTTTGGGAGATAGGGATGATATCAAAGTCACATGCTTGTCTGTGGAGAGTGATCAAAAAGTGTGGAAATACTCCTTTGTTTTTAAAATTGCTGAAAGAAACTGAAAGTAAATACACAGTAATGGGTAACTGGGTGCAACGCGCTACCTATTGAAGTGTGTGTTATTCATAGCCGCCATCTTGAGGTCAACCATATTGAATCTCGATTTATTTCCTTAAATGGAAAGGAGGTCGTGTAATATGTCATTCTGGGCTAGAACTTGACGGGAAATACGGTTCTGAAGTCAGTTTTGCCGTAAATGTGTTATTGTGAGAGATAAGGGTATGTGTTATTACAATGGGGTAACCTGAAAACACTCATTTCGTTTTGTCGTAAGCGAATAAAATGAAACTGAAATGCATATGAATCCATATCGATAGGGCACTGTACTCAGGAACAATTTGTATTCATAAGGGTTTCTTTTCCTTTGTTATTTCAAAACGAAATGAGTGTTTTCAGGCTCTGGTATCATTATCCCATACTAAAGTCACATATCCTTATCTCTCTCAGAATATTACATTTAGGGCAAAACTGAATTCAGAAAACATATTTCCTGTAAAATTCTAAACCAGAATGACATATTACATGACCCCCTTCCCTTCTAACAAAATCAACCGAGATTCAATATGGCGGACTTCAAGATGGTGGTTACTAACAACATGTCCTAAAACAGGCAGCACCTTCCATTCTGTACGTGTTTTTCACTTCGTCGGCTGAGAATTATAAGGTTCTTTCTAACATTAAAACCCTATCTAGTTAGAACCTTATAATTCTCAGCCAATGAATTGTTTCAGAAATTTAAAAATATAAGGGCATTTCTACACTTTTTTTTATCACTCCCCATAGACAGAACTTGACTTTTATATCATTGTTATCTCCCAAAGCAATTGCGCTCGAGTGGTCAAAATTCGCATGCACATATTCTCTGACATACTAACCATGACAGAAGAAAAAATATATAATTTTTATCTGCTCCATTAGT
The DNA here is from genome assembly GCA_022664845.1 of Lepisma saccharinum. NCBI lineage: Eukaryota > Metazoa > Arthropoda > Insecta > Zygentoma > Lepismatidae > Lepisma > Lepisma saccharinum. The sequence goes on from JAGDQP010011386.1 coordinate 27,558, forward strand.
TATGTTGGCTTGTGAAGATCGAGGCTTCTCTTTTCTATATTTTGTGAAATTGAATGACGCAGAATACGAAAATAAAATGGTACAAAATCATTTCCAATGGTTTACTACCTATAAAAAAATAATTAAAAAATAATTTTAAAAAAAAAACATGTTTTTTTTAAGATGGACTAAAAAGTAAAAAATAATAAATTTATGAACCGGAAAATAAAAGCGTTGGTGCTCTTAGATATTATAATTTTTTGATAAGGTAAGCTAGAGCACCCACGCTTTTATTTTCCGGTTCATAAATTTATTATTTTTTACTTTTTAGTCCAACTTAAAAAAAAAACATTGTTTATAGAAAAAAATCCTTTTTTAATTATTTTTTTCCTGTATAATAGATGAATATTAAACTCCCTGCGAGATAGGCAACCCAAACTTCACAAAATAGTTGCGGCGTTGCGTGCATTTAAGGATAATTTCCAATTATTTAATTAATTAATTAATTACAGTTAACTGGATTATTGTGTCGTATATCTAATGATTGAATATTGTATTGTCATCGGAAGCAAGTAAATTTACAAAATTTCAAAGAAATCGGATAATGGAAAGTGAGTTAAAAATCAATTACAAGATTTGTATCAGAGATGATTACAGAGCAAGTTAATATAAAGCGTGGAAAAATCATAAATCACAAACTTTGCCAAAGCTAGATCTCTTTTCGGAATATATTGAATCACGTTTAGTAGAAATACATGTTTTATGTTTCATTTAAAACATAACATATTCTGTATAAATGTAGTCAAACAAACGACTGATTCGTTCATTAATACCGACTTTTGTCTCACTAAAAATCGCATTTCAAATTTGTGTCCCAATGGTTCTCAGTATTTCAATACAATAATAACAAACCGCTCAGTAAAATTGTGTCCAGTAAGTGATGCTTACGAATCTTACTATGGACTTTAGGAAAATTGTCTAACTGAAGAGCTCACTTACTTAAATATAAGTTTCAGTGTTTGCTGTTAAGTAAACTTACTACGATATCAAATCCTGTACTTTCTTAAACTACAAGTAGCAGTACTTAACAGCTACTAATAATTCATAGCTTCGCCAGTAGTTTGAGGAAAAAAGAAGACGTAACCAAGTTATACAATGAAAAAAAATAATAATAATAAAACTTACAATGAGTACCACACAGCCGGCTATGATCAAAACGTAACTCCGCAACCCACCCACCCTCTTTTTATACAAGTCTATACGAAAAGACTTATTAGTAATGTCTGCTTCTCTAGAAATTATAAGGAAGAATGTTCAACTTACTGTAGCCGGTCCGTGCTTTCTCTAGTTCTAAGAAGCAGAAAGACACAAAGAGAAAAAATGGAATAGATTAAGAAAGCATTTCTTTTTGTACAACAAAATACAGGAAAAAAGATCATTATTTTGTAACCAGGGGTGGCGCCAGAATAGAGCAAGGGTCAGCCAAAGCTCGTGAGTCAGTGCAGTTTGTGTTCTAGGATGTTTCACTGTCTCGTGTAAAACAATAAAAGCGAAACAAAACATTCCATTTAATTTCTCATGACATCATCCCTTTATTTTGCCCCCATTTGTACATGAGATTTCATTATCGCCTAGTGTTTCTTGATATTTTTTATTTCTTGTTTTCAGTTTATGTTTGCATTGGTAGAAATTTGGGACAATGCACTGTAAATATTGTTTTCGATTTGCGAAACTTTGGTAATAAAATGCGTTTTGTTTTCAAATTAGTTTTCATATTTCCCTGATAAAAAAAGACTAAAAGATACAATTCATAACATATTGGTCTGGTTCAAGACCATAGTTTATGCCCTTTTACATCCAGGCTGGGGAGGGTGGGGGGGAAATGCGGACATATTTGTATTTATTATTTTCAGTAGTTACAGTTCAAAAAGTTTGAGCCCATTTTCAACTCAATTAAGATAATGAAATGGCACAAACGGATTCTTGTATATTCTAACTTGAATAATTTAACCATTTTCTTGTGTGAACCAAATAATGCTGCTTTTAGCGCTCGATTTCTACAGCATTATTAGTTATGACTTTATAATGAGTAGTGATAATAAGATGCGAGGCTAACAATTAGGTAAATTGAAGCTATATAAGTATATAGTTCATTTTAAACTCCATGTTAAATTTTGAAAGGTTCAACTAACACGAAGTCTCCTGTCACCAGATAATTACGTAATGAAGACTTCATGTTGAATCAACCTTTCAAATTTTAACACGGATTTTATTATTCTCGTCTCTTTTTATCTATTCCCACGGACGGAAGGACATAACTCGCGCAAGAAATCAAAATTTTCTTCAAACAGAACTTGATGCCTAACTTAAGAAATATAAATTAACATGATTTAAATAATGATATGTTTGACACATGCAGGACAATTATTATCTAAAAGTAATACGTACACATGTAAATATTAATCTTTATTTTCCTCTTTGTAACACCAAAATATCTTTTACTAAGTACTTTTTACCTTACTCCCATAGGCTTCTTCAGGCGAACAACCTTTTTGTGTATGTGTATACAAATCTGTTTTTGTACAGATACGTGAATGTGAAAATATAAATGAATTATATATGTGGCGTCACATATTGTTGTTATTCTGATTGAGCTTTCTACTTTCGGATACAATTCCTGAGTAAGGTATCGTTTATTCAATCTTGATATCACCATTCGAACGCGAGATATTAAAAATAAATATTTCTCAAAATGGCCGCCGTAAGTGATATCACGTAGTCACGTATTTTTTTACTATTGCGCCTAAACGCCTTACCTTTGGTTATGGATACATCATTATGTGAAGTTTGGCTGCAACCGGATCAATTATTCCTACATAATGGTGTATCTAATAATTCAATGTCGTTCCCATGGAAACGGTAATAATTTGAAAGTTCTGGTGCGGCTAAAACACGGAGGATTGTCTACTCTATAAAAATACTGAGTTTGGATGTAATAGGTCCGGCCATTCTTGCTTAATTCGGGAAAGTCTTTTTTCTTTGAGTACCGTTACCATACATTTGGTTAATTTCTTGATCTATAAACCTTCTCCACAACGACTATCACTGTACAAAAACTGGTGATCATCGGTTCAGAAACTTCGCAGGAGATAGATTTAAAAAAAAGTACAGAGTGATGTATACGTCTCCATGTTTTGGAATCTTCCCAAAGATCCAGATGATTCCAAACATGATGACGTAGAAGTTTAGCAACTTCAACAACATTTCTTCTTTTAATATATTTGAACTCTTTCTCACTTCATTTACATTTTCAAATAGATGTATCATGACAAAAACATCTATTTCCTTCCTTCCCTCTGATTCTTTACCCTCTTTTTCCTTCAGAAAGCCCCTTACCTACTCCTAGTAACCTTCACACTTTCATCTCCATTTGACGTTTTCTCCTACCCATCTAGTCATTTTCCCGCGTCCATAATCTGGCCACACTGTTACTCAGCATCAGTCGACAAAATGGCGTATCCTTAACCCAAGTCCCGCTCCTGTCCGCTCTGTCCATTTTCTCTCCTACCATGTGAAACGTTTCTGCGAAACGTAACCGCTTTTCTTTTAAATTTGTAAAGTTCCTGTATACCTGTCTTGGTATTCTAACATGTAAGTACCTTTTTTCCTACCCTTTTCTTTTCATAATCGCATGAAGAAGCCTTCGGGATAAAGGTAGAAAGTACTTAGTAAAAGATTATTTTTTGTTATCAAGACCAAACAAAATACGGATGAATATTTAGATAAATATGAATTATTTTTAGGTAACATAAAGTATTTAAATAACATATTATACCGGTAAAGAAAACTGAATAAGAAAAAAAAAATCTGACACAAGAAGAAAATGGGAAAAATTGTTTTGATATCTTTTACGCGTTCTTATTATGAAGCAAACTATTGAACTAAGGAGATATTTGTGGACTCCGTTATCAAAAAATGAAGTTTTAAATTTTCATGTTTTGAAACTGCGCTTTTATAGAGATGTACAAAGAAAGCTAGTACTCTGGCTACAGTACGTAAAGCAATCTGTTTGACATGCATATATGTATGTTTCCCCATAACGACCAAAATTTTCATTATAGTTTCTCAAGAATGATACAAATTATATAATTAATATTCATTATGTATCTTGTGGGAATTCTGTCGCAAATCTTTCCCTAATCTTGGGGGATTACTTTCACATTTTTGCGAGAATTTGATTTAATTATTTTGTATTATTCCACACCACTGAATAATTAATTCTAATTGATAAAAACTCTTAATCTTTTTTTTTTTTTAGAAAAGTCAAATTTTGAATTAGAAAATGTTTCGTAATTGATGAATTATTTTATTCCCATGTGATTTGACTGTTTCTTTATGATAAGTGCAATCATCTCCTGTCTGTTGGAGAGGTGGCGCCACCCCTGTTAATAACACATTCTTAAACATAAAAGTATATTCATCACAAAAAAATATATAGAGAGTTGGTTTTTTTTTCCTGTTCGTAGTCAAAAACGAAATAGAATTTAAATAAATAGAAAAAGATAGAGCAAAAGTAAGATAAGCAAATTAATATGGCGTAGCAATCCTGTTTAAGTTCGTAAACTTGGAAAAAAAAAATTGAAGTAAGTTGGTTAGCACTGCGAAGCTTCTTGCGTTCAAGAGCGTAGGAACAAAGCGGCTAACTGCTGGCACGAAAATTCGTAGAAATTCGATTCTTTTAAATAATACTCTCTCGTTCCGAATTAAGTTCTGACACTGAACTGTTCATTTGTGTATTTTTTTTTTTATTTTACTTCATTTAAACCTATATGTTACACAGTTGATCAGAATACGACGAATTTTCGAACCATTAAAGATTTGACGGTATTGTAAATAAATAATTAAATAAGCGGGGTATCCTAGCTTGGCTAGCTTTGGTTCAATGTGGAAAGTATGGAAGAAGGTTTGGTATAAGCGTATAGTTGCCTAAAGCCACTAAATGCCCTACTAAGAAAATCTCTCTAAAAAGAACCCTGTACAAGTTGAAAAAAAAAAAGACATCACAGTTATCCAGCATATGTACATTTACAATAAACAGAATAGCATAGAAGTCGATTGATCATATGAAACTTTAAAAAATAAGACACTTTATATGTACAGTAATATGATGTAAGCATACTTCAAATTAAGTATCTATTATTAACTGATAAGACGGCTAAGTCTCCTTCAAGAGAACGATTTTGTTAAAGCAATATATATAGGGTGTCCCTGAAAAGTTCCTTTCAAGAGATTTCGAAATCTGCTTAGTTTTGGAAATACAGGCGCTCAAAGTTCTGACGACATCATCACAAACGACATCATATTTTGACAAGTAATGACGTAAGCTGTGTCAGTTTAGCAAAAAAATTGCTTAAATAGATGTATCGGGTACTACTTCGAGCGTGATTTGCTAAGCTGACACCACTTACGTCATTATGTGTCGAACTTTGACATCATTTGTTAGTATACCGCCGTGAGTTCGAGCGCTTGTATCTCCGAAATTATGCATAATTTTGAAATTTTTTAAAAGAAACTTTTTTTTTTCATGTTTTGATGCAAATAATCCCTTCCCAAAGTTTGCACCATTATTTCGGGGATACCCTGTACATACATGCTCTCAGATGATCAAGCAGGCAAAAATCTAATATGCTTTTTTTTTTCGACGTTTCGAGAATTACTGTACTTATCTTCAGAGTTGTATGAACTGAAACACAGAAAATGAGAATTGTATCTAATTTCGACGTTATAAAACATCATTTATTGAGATTATCTGAGAACATTTAGAGGGTATATTGTCATGGAAATTTCAACTAAAACGAATATCTTAAATAACCCCTAAAATGAATAAGAGAGCAGGTTGGATGTCTAGAAAAGTTGCCACTATAAAATTTTTTGTCAGTCGTAAATAAATGTACTTTGCTCTTTGCGTAATATTCTATTTGCATAATACTCTATCACTATTAATACTACAATAGAACGCAAAGCCTTACAAAAAGTAATTTTTTTGCAATATTTTCTCAGAGAATACTTTTTGAAATTGTCATGTCAAGAAGGAAATTAAAAAGATTATACAAATAAACAGAACTGACCACAAGGCTAAATGATTTCGATTACTTGTTATTAATATTTTTTTTAATATAGTGAAACTAATATTTGAAATTAATATTAAAGAGTGCAAAATATGTGACTGGACCGGGGATCGAACTTGGGACCTTTGGATTACCGTCCCAATGCGCTACCAACTGCGCCACCCAGTCGACTCGCTTCAAAATCACACACCTTCCCCAGGTGGTTTCAAGGGAGAACATTGACATCAAGAATGGAAGGTGTGTGATTGGGAAGCGGGTCGACTGGGTGGCGCAGTTGGTAGCGCATTGGGACGGTAACCCAAAGGTCCAGGGTTCGATTCCCGGTCCAGTCACATACCTTTCACTCTTTAATAATATCAATTGTATCTGTACCTACAGAGGCTTGATGTACAGAAAAGAATCGGAAGTTGCCTCCATTTTAACTTTGGATAATATTTGAAAGTTTATGGAAATCAAAGAAAGTAAATATTAGTAAATATCGAAATGCAATTATGTGCTTTTGAGTTTCGAAAACAAAAATTAATTTTCATGGAAAAATAAACACAGTTCCCGATTGTGTTACTAATAACAAATAACAGGATAGATGCTGTATATAAGAACATATATTGCTTTCGAAGGAGCAGTACTAACATATTTTCCTGTGTTTTCTGTTTCTCATCTACTTATTCGAAAAGAAATGGCAATGAAAGGAAAATTATTTGGATAGTATACACTAAAAACAAAAAAAAAAACGCCTAAGGAAATCCCAATTTATATACGATTAGTATACGCCGTTAGCGTTTGCGAAATCCCTAACGATAGCTTCAAAATAGTAGCCAAGTACTTTAAAAGTAGGATTACAGATCGCCAAAAAACTATCTCAAGCTCTGCTTGTCATTAACTTAAGCCCACTATTAAAGTTTCCAAAAGCTTAAGCCCACTATTAAAGTTTCCAAAGGCTTAGGCTCACTATTAAAGTTTCCAAAGGCTTAAGCCCACTATTAAAGTTTCCAAAGGCTTAATGAAGCCCACTATTAAAGTTTCCAAAAGCTTAAGCCCACTATTAAAGTTTCCAAAGGCTTAGGCTCACTATTAAAGTTTCCAAAGGCTTAAGCCCACTACTAAAGTTTCCAAAGGCTTAAGCTCACTATTAAAGTTTCCAAAGGCTTAAGCCCACTATTAAAGTCTGTGAAATAAATATAATGTTAGTTTATTTGGGTTTATATTAAAACAATCAACAAGACATGGAAAAGACGGGAAAATCTACTAAGTGTGCCTTAAAGATACACTCAAACTGCTTTAGTCTACGCAATACTTTCTTTCTTAACTTTCCAAATGCTGCCTTGAAAATTAAATGGGTATATTTATTACTTTAGTTTGCGTTGGGAGTTTGTTTTCGCACTCGGGTGATTCATAGGTTAACGAATTAGTTCGTTACAATAATGCGACACATTATTTATGAAAAACATTAGGTTAGGTTAGGCTAAATAGAGACATGGTGTCTCGCACGGAGAGTCAGTATTACAAAGTTTAAACCTACTTAAGTATGTGCCCTTATAAATGCTGTAGTTGCCTAGCCAGATGCAAAGCTTTTCTGCAGCAATGTGTTACCGTCTTCAGGACTGATTTCAGTTTGTAAATCATACTGTTTACAGTGCTCGAAGTGGGGAGAACGAGGGGGAACACCGTTCCTTTACTTTTAAGTTTTGGATTTAGCGTTCTCCTACCTTTTTATTATTGGGAGCTCATTTCCTTTACTTTCAATAGTCAATCGCCGCCATTAGGTGCAAGCCTTTTCTAACCCACTTTTGCAATCGTTCCCTTACCTCTTCTAAGCCACTTCGAGCACTAGCTATTTACGTAGAGATATGTAAGATGTGTGAAATGTGCAGATACGTTTACATTTAATTACCTGAGACACTAGTGAACACTAGAAAGTTGAATTTAACTGTTTGTGTGAGTGTTGTCAGAACATAAAAGAAAACCTTATTTTAATGAAAATATTAGTAGATGAGTTGTTTAGAACATGTCTAGTGAAAAGTGCATAAACTATGGAATTTGTATGTTATATGAATAATTGAGAAAAAAAAAAAAAAAAAAACTTGTATTGTGTGTTTAATTAACCTATTATTACAGGAGCAGGTTTTCAGCGAAGGGGCGGTGTATGGCATGTTAATGTTTACGTGTCCCTAGTATACCACTGATGAAGGGAATCAAAGATTTGTATAACTTTCCCCTTGATGGTGTTTCATTCAGACCTATTTTGAATTATTTAGCAGGGCTCCAAAACAGATCTATCCAAGTGAATGGTGGCAATATGAAGTACCCTTGAAGATGCAGTATTATGATGTTTCGATCTCAAGCGTTTGAAAAGGCCAAAAACGGGATTTTCTGAGTTGCAGGCCTTTTCATGTTTACTAATTCGTATAGATAGGCTTGGCCATCTCGATATATTTTTTCCGTATTTACATATAACTTCATATACACCTAATTGTCGTTTACTTCTTACTAATTACTTGCACAGATAGTAAGCAAAAACCAGGTGCATATTAAGGCGTATGTAAATGCGATATAAATACATGGGATGACTAAGAAACTTGAGACCGGAACATCACTTCGCATCTTCCAGGGTAATTCATAACACCACCAGTAACTTGGAGAGTTTTCGTTTGGAAGGCCTGTTACATAATTCAAAATAGGCCAGAATTAATTATCAACAGAGAAAACTTATACAATTCTTAGATCCCTTCATTGTTAGCATACCTGGAACACGTAAATATTAACATACATCAACCCTTCACTTAAGACACCCCTTTACGTCGTAATAATAGGGTCATTAAACACAAAATATCATTTTCTTTTAAAAAAATATAAACTTTATTACACTTTTTACAATTATTCATACAATATATAAATTCCATAGTTTCATGTACTTTTCAATAGACATGTTCCAAAAAACTTATTTAGTACTTTTTTCTGCCATGTTCCGGCAACACTCACACAAACAGTTAAATACAAATTTCCAGTGTCCACTAGTATCTCAGGTGATTAATTGTAAACATATTTGCCAATTTCATATATCTTAACGTATTTCATTGTAAATACACCTGCAAACGCCATGATTTACAACTACAGGCACATATTATTACTACACATGCAATTACAATGGTGAAATGGCCTAAAGACGGTAACAGATTGTTACTGAAAAGCTTCGCATTTGACTAGACAACTACAACATTTACAAAAGCAGATATTTAGTTAAGCTTAAATTTAGATTAGGCTAATTAGTATTGACCGTCCGGTCCCCGAAAAAGCGCCCCACGCATGCTAAAAAAAACCTGTTACATGACATAAAAAAATAAGACCATTTGGTGACGTAGGAAAGAAATACGAACAATTGTTTTTGTTAAGTTTTATCCTTTGTGATAACGAAATAGATTTTTTACTACAAACATTTAGGAAGCTGAAACGAAAGAGATAACGCTAATTTTTAAACTCGCACTTGACTATAATCTCGAAGATATTGTAACATACCTGTACTGCAATTTCTCCTGATAAAAAAGAGATACATCTTCTTAAAATTCATTCAACCAAATAATTTCATTATTTTTATAGCCACACTTCAGTCTGTTATTAGAAATAAGAAAAAAAAAAGAAAAACGAAAAGCGATCTAACCTTTCTGTTGTTTCCTTTGTCTTCTTTTGTTGCAAATTTTAACCGCGCATACCGACAATATTATTGCCACTATAAAAAAGAGGATTCCTCCGACTACACCAGCAGTGATCGCTTTGTGTTTCACTCTGGCCGGTACAGAATATTTCACTTCTTCGCTACTTTCGTAATTTTTTAAGGAATAAGCATACACCCTGAAATAGTAAGTCTTCCCTCCCACCAGATTCTTCACTGAAATAGAGAAAAAAGAAAAGAAAAGAAAAGTCAATTAAGAAATGCAGTTTAATAATTACTCACTAGTTTTACAGAATCAATTAGGGAAGTTACTGTATTCTTTAAAAAAAAATATTTACGTTGAATTAAAGAAAGCAGTTTGTTGAAAATGGACAGAAAAATACCTTGCTCTAATAACTGGAAAAATGAACCCGGATCTCCCGGTTGCCTACCGAATCTTCATCACGACCTACCTCGCTGAATATGGAGTTCTTTTCACTCAATTAAAATTTCCGCAAGAAGCGAATAGTGCCTTCATTTTCGATTTTTTTTTCTGTGGGTTTTTGTACACTAGGTTTTCTGTTGTAAAGGCACGGTTACTAGATAATACCAAATGTCTTATAGTTCCGTCACTGCTTTCGACAATGTAAGTAGGATTTCGGATGTAACGTTTCAAAAGCAATGACTCACATCATCATATTGTACAAGAGACGCTTAAATAAGATCTGATTTTCAGGCCTCAGCAGCAAATGCTATGAAGACTTATAAAATCGCTCTGTCCATCTGTCGACTCGATCTGCTACGAAGATGGTTAGGTGTCTTTGGCAAGGTCCTGGATAGACGAGTTCAGACCCGTATAGATCATACATATTATAGGGACGGTGCCAGAGATAGGGGTACAATTTATATCTTAGGAAATACTAGGGTTATGAAGATGTTTGAGGTGTCATTGGAAAGGTCTTGGCGAGACGAGTTCAAATAAGTATAAATAATTCAGACCACAGCGACAGGTCCGAAGATACAGGGGCGGGGGGAGGGGAATTTTGAACTCAGGAACTACTAGGCCTAGGAAGTTGGTTAAGATGTCGTTGGATAGGTCTCGCCTCATTTTTTTCCACCAAACACTAAGTAGGATGCTCGCTGCTGAAGCCTATATGCACAGTCTCCCGACTGGGCTCCGCTTTACTTTAGGAACACTTATATTCGAAAATCACGTTATGGTACGTAGAATAACAATGTTCTAATTAAAGCAGAAGCCTGAAAGACGGCCAAGACGGGTAAGTCCCATACACTAGGACTCTTGATTTAAAAATAAATAAATAAATGTACTGTGTGCCTAAACATGCTTACTTGGCCTCAAATATTGTTTGGATCCTAACGTGTGATTTACCGCGAGAACTACCAAGTAGATGATCATATAATTATAATAATTTTATTTACAGATAAACGACGCAAACACAAATTAATGTGAGTTGAAATATAGTACATTCAATCGTATCTGTGCCTGACTAATTAGGTTCTGTACTATTATTTTCTTCCCCAGACTATAACCTTACTTCTTAATAGATGGTCAAAATTCCAAATAATATCCCTGAACCGAATTTTTCCTCCATTTATTCTTCAACCTAATACTGAATTTCAAGAATCATCCGGGGGTGTATACAAAGTCTATCCATAATTCCATACTCGGATACATAAAACCATATACTCTTAATATAACTACGTTCATATGTCTAGCTTAGATAGGTTATGATTAAAACACTGATTTATAGAATCTTGTTAAAGCCAAATTCATTCTTTCATCACCATGACAATATGTCAACAATTTATTTATTTACTCTATGGCATACGGAACTCGCAAGTTCATCGCCGTAATAACAAAAGTTCGCCATAGAATTCTATTCTCGGCAACATCAACCCAGTTTTCATCACGGACACCTGCTTCTCGAAGATTCTTTCCAATATTGTCTTCCCTACGACATCTAGGTTTTCCCAACGGTTTCTTTCACTCCGGCTTTCCAACAAGATGGAAAGTCATCTTTGTTTTCCCTCATCTGAGCTACATGACCTGCCCATCTTAGTCGTCGCGATTTCATTATTCTTACAACATTGGGTAACTTGTACAGTTCGTGAAGTTCTTCATTATGCAGTCTCCTTCATTCTCCAGTCATCTCGTCCCGTTTCGGTCCGTATATCTTTCTCAAAACCTTATTTTCAAACACTCGTAATTTATGTTCATCTGCTAGGGTCGTACTCCAACTTTCGCAACCGTAAATAAAGTATTACCGGCAGAATAACCGTTCTATATATTTTCAATTTCAACTTTCTTGATATTAATCGTGAGGTTATGCGTTTCTGGACTGAATAAAAACATGCGTTGCCCGATACTAAGCGACTTTTCTTCCGTGACCTCGTTTTTGCTTGTTACATATGCTCCTAAGTATTCAAATTTGTTTACCTTTTCTATGTTCTCACTTAATTGTTATGGATCTAGTTCCTTCATTCTCAGTGTTTCGACTTATCATGTATTTTGTTTTGTCTATGTTTACCTGTAGACCTATCTCATCCCAAGCTTCTACTAAAACCTCGGTGTTGCTTTGCAGAGCATCTATAAAGTCCCCTATTAAATCTACATCACTCGCGTATACGAAGCCATTCAATGTTAGTCCCTTTTTTGTCCTCTTTTATTTTTAGAATCGCATATTCGAACCCAAAGTTAAACAGTAGTGGTGATAAGGCATCACCACCTTGTTCCAATCTGCTGCGAATCTCGAAACTCAACAACACACACCGCATTGATCCCAGCGGCCGACCATCCTGACTGAGGTTTTCCCAGGAGTTTTCCTCAGTCACGCCAGGCAAATGCTGGAATAATACCTATAAATTAGGCTCTGACCCAATCCTATTTTCCGCCATCCTCTCCCCCACCCAATCTCGCCCTAAACCTCAGATGCCTAAAGGCCTTCAAATAAATTTAACTTCTACAACAGTCACTAATTATCTTACTTTCGCAGAGTCCAATATTCTGCTTATTGTATTCATATTATTACAAGAATATCCATCCAGCATAACGCCATATTGGAGCACTAATTTCTTAATCACGTATTTCATAAAATACCAAAATAACAGTGCTGTTTGTTTGGGTTAACTATAGTAGTGACGGACCAATTTTTAGAAATTTACAGGATGAATTGAGATAATTGTGTAATGTTTACGAGTAATAGGGAGGAAAATAGTAATGTGGGTAACAAGTGAATAAGTGAATAATAATATCGTTGTAGTGTGTTTTTAAGATGTTTTAGGACGCACTGCATGTTGTGGCAGAAGGAACTATTTTGTGTAGAGTTACATTTGTTGTCATGTGGAAGGCGGTAAGGCAGTGTTGAAATGGCGCGTCTTTGTTATGGTTATGACATTTCTTGCGTTAGTGTTATTGAATGGGACAGAAATGTCGAGGGAAAGTACATTTTTAAGGTTATGTAGCGGAGTATTTATGTAAGAAAAGGAAAAGGCCCCGAAGCAATTGTACACGACTTTTTAATGGAAATTAAAAGAGTTAACACGCCTGTGTGCTGAAGGTAAGTGTCAATATGTGTCAAAATATATTTTATAAAGATACATGACCGCACCTAACCTTACCTAACCTCCACGTTCATATGATCAGTAATTTAAGATAATTTACGAAAAAATGCAAAGAAGGAATTATTAATGACAAATGTGAACATAAAAATATTTTTTGTAAAGATACATGACCGCACCTAACCTTACCTAACCTCGACGTTCATATGATCAGTAATTTAAGATGATTTACGAAAAATGCAAAGAAGGAATTATTAATGATAAATGTGAACATAAAAATATTTTTTGTAAAGATACATGACCGCACCTAAACTTACTTCAGGTTTTTGGAAATAAGACTTTCTATGTTGAGACGCGAATCCCTATCACGAATGTTACATAAATTCATTGCAAACACTGCTCTTACTATTACATCCATTGTTTTCAGGAAATACAAACGAAAGAAATGAAAGAGATGAAAGTAATAACTAAAAAAAACACGCAAAAAGGGAACAATTATTACCCAAATATTGTGTATCTTCCGGCCGTAGTTGGCCTTTATTTAGTGTTTTCCACTGGGCGTCAGTCCTGTATTTGATAACGTAATATCGGACTAGATGAACATTTTCAAGAGGTGCTAACCATGACATCAAAAATCCATTGTCTAACTCAGTCACGGTCAGATTTCGTGGAGGTCCCGGCTTTGGGCCTAGAAACAAAGAAACAACAAATTTACCTTATTCAGCAATTAAAATCACCGATTGTTTCCCTTGTATACTTACATCTGTATGAATTCAACAGAACAAAAAGAAAAAAAAATAGTTATAAGAATATATCAATTGGAAGCCACTCGAACAAAGGTGTCAGAAGCGCTCATTGAATGAAGCTCTTACAATCATTTCTTGTAAGAATTTCAGAAACACACACACGCACATGCGAATTTTGTGTGTGTGTGTGTATGATTGTCAACCTATTTTTTCGTAACATTATAAGATAATTTAATTAATATAAAGCCGAACACGATTTGAACTTAATCTAAGAAGAGCCAGCAGCATGAAATCACAAGATAATGAAATTGATTTTCTTTATTTAAGTTTTTTATTGAAACAAAAAAAAATGTTAGAATGCGGATTAAGATAGAAGATATTACCTTTATCATAGGAAAAACTACGGGAAAAACAATTTATTAGTGTCTATTTGGCCCACATAAAACAACAGATAGAAATTTAGATAATTTTATATACTCTGCGTTTCCACAACAATATAAAGTTTGTGAACTAAATTAAATCTTAATGGAAACATTTTTATTTCTAAATCTATTCCGGGCACTTTACTTCTTGTTTGCTTTTATTCCTGAATATATATATAACATTTAAAACTTAAGTTATAAATTTAAAAATTGTAAATTTAAACTATAATTTAATATTAAAATTTTATAATCTGTAAGTTCATAACTTAAGTTATAAATTTATGATTTAAATGTATAATTTAATTAAAATTTTATTTAAATTTATAATTTAAAATTATAATTTAAATTTATAACTTAAGATATCAAATTTAAATGAATATATCTTTAATTAAAAGCTAAGACATGTTAATGTTTAATGTTAAGTTCACTAATGTGCTTATTGTCTCATGTTATTCACTTTAGCGTATCTACAACTGGTATGACTTCCTCTCGACAATCAACTGTTTACAATTACAGCGTACAACAAAGCAAAATTATAAGTAAATAATCCACAGAGAACATTGAAAATCTTAGGTAAAATACACCAAGAAACGAATAATAGACAAATCGTACGAACTGACGATAGGATTTCTAATGTATTTATTTTACAATATATAATACCAATATATCTCCAATGTGAATTATTGTTGTCCTTTTAAGAACTAATACAATATTAATTTAACGCTCAACTATCAACAGTAGCAAATACAGGTAATTTAACTTAATGTTTGATCAAGTAATAATATATTGTAATTTAATCCAATGTATTAAATTACCCAGCACTGAATTTATTAGCTTTCGAAATGGAATTCAAAAATATTATAAATTGTAATAAATTATTTAGTTAGTAGATCTTCACGGAAAATTAAATGTCATAAATTATATATAGATAGCATATTACGAAACAAAATTAATATGATTCGATTTTTGTTTAATATCATAATGAATTTAATATTAAAATAAATATGTACCAAAACAGTCAAATTGTTCACAAGAAGAATGGACAGAAATTGCTGAATTTATCAACAAAGTTACCAATTTCTTTAAAAGGGAAGTTAGTTACAGTTTTATAGGATATTTTTCATTGATTTATTTCAAGCAAAAGATTCTTTATCCAAGAAAAAGAAACAAGTCAATACAATAAAAACCATAATAAATGAATAACCACAATATTAATTAATTAAATGATTGAACAAAAATACACACAAAAAAAATACATTGTTATGTATGTATTGCCTGAAACAGATACCTGTAATAAATGGCTCAATTAAATATTTAAAAAAATATTACGGTCTCTATATAAATTTACAGCTGTTTATTTACTGAAATATCTATTTAAGTAAAGCCGCAAAAATATAAAAAGTTATTTAGTTCGAGCGTAGCTTCCCGTAAGCAATAAGGAAAAATACTGAGTACCAGTAGATAACAAGATAAGTGTTCACAAGTAACTGAATACTTTTTTTTTCATTAAAAGAATATAAATCGAAGTAAAGTTTCGTAATTATGCCAATTATGTTATCTTTTTATACGATATTATAAGTAACTTCAATCACCAAGGATTCGTCTAAAAAATACGGTCCTACCAAATGATCTATTTGTATTTTAGAGAAATGAAACAAGTCCGTAGCTTGGTGAAACATGTATTCATCTCTGTAAGTAACAGTAATCGATAACTTAAGTAATTTTTTAAACTCTGAAGAGTAACTTTACTTTATAATGAGTGTGCGATTTATGCCACTTTCAGAGAGAGGGAACAATTTCTCAGGCACGTAGAACACCAAAATGTACGCCTACTGATATCCCGGGCTTCGGATCAGCAATGGGGAAGGAAGGCACCCGGGTCTGAACCCCGTTGCCAGCCATCTTGACAGATTTTCCAATGTCTTCTTCGGTTTCACCAGGTAAGTGCTCTGGCCCTGACCTGGCCGCTTTGCTACCCCAACCCTATTCCAGGAAGGGTGATCACCGCTTGGCGTCATCTCTCAGACGTCAAGGGTTTAGACCAAAGTCGCCAGTGTAACCCAGAAAAGAAAATTAAAATATCCGTTCCACATAAAGAATTCATAGCATTCGTGAACCAAATGCCCTGGTACTTTTTCCCCACGATTACATCGCCGCCTAGTAATACAGTATGCATTGATCCGATTGTCCTGTTAGCCAAATGGCTGACGTGCTCACTTTCTCTGTGTGTGGTCCCGCGTTTAAGACCGGTGGGGTTTATTGAACGAAGCGATTGAGCGATTTATAGAGCGGTTGAACGATTCGAAGCTCACTGTAACAAAATTATGTTAAGAACATTGATAATAAATAATTCAAACGGATTATCTTACCGTGATTCTTTCACAATACTCACAATAATATTCATAATATTTGTGAAGGATATTCACAATAATAATACACACGTTTATCGCGAATCTATAATTTTATCACGAATCTATACGTTTATCGCGAATTTATACGTTTATCACGAATCTATACTATTATCCCGAACATATACGTTTATCCCGAATCTATACGCATATCCCGCATCTATACCTTCGAATAATCATGGGGATAAGGAAAAGTAAGTTAAGGGTATCTTATGCGTACATAGGTATATGTCACTAGTAAGTAAACTATAAGAGGTAATGTTGCTGGAATGCAGGAATGCTGTGAAATGTATAGATTAGTGAAAGCGTTTGTGGTGTATATTATTAATGTGAATCTTCTTTGTACTCAGAGGACAAGCTTGTAGTAAATATTGAACCATCTGGAGACGGTTCATGTAGGCAATATGAACACCACGATGAAGGGCATTTGTAATTTTACTACATGCAACCTGGATTTTGATGTAGAATCCCTGTTTTTAATCTTGCAAGCGCAATTCAGAGAATTACCCACTGTGCTGTTCCCTTTAGTGACTTTCCTACCAGAGCTGAAGCGGGTCACAGGGTCAATTGAGTGATTCGCGTGAAGTTATGGATATGCTTGCGACCCGGTCTGAGTCGGTGACCCAGAGGACAAAGCAGAGATTTAATTCCTCCCTTAGTACACATTGTTATGTTTGAACAGTGTTTCTTTACGGGGACTGGGACTAGGGATTTTAGGCCTCCAAAGCAAGAAATATACAACACCGAAAAGTTTCTAACACTAGTAATAGCATATGGAAATCGTATCATATTCCCGGAAAGAACAAAAAAACCGCCGTATGTGTGGAAATACCCCACCACCACCGGAAAATTTAACCTGAAAGAATTTTGTATTTGAAGTATTAATTAGGATAAAAGTATTAACATCTAAATCTCTCAAAAATGAAGTTTCCGTACAAAAGCTCATTTCTCAAGGAGACTCACAGATTACAATATTGATTAATTCAAACCATAGGAATAAGATCAGGTCACCAGGTCAATGGTCAAGGTTTAATAATCCATCGGGTCGACGAGTCAGAGACACTGGTTATTTGGGACAAAAACTGGTCTACGAGTAATAATAGTCAGTCTCATCATCTGGGACAAAACTGGTCTCCGAGTCATAATATGTCTCGTCATCTGGGACAAAACTGGTCTCCGAGTCACAGTCAGTCTCGTCATCTGGGACAAAACTGGTCTCCGAGTAATAATAGTCAGTCTCGTCATCTGGGACAAAACTGGTCTTCTAGTAACAGTCAGTCTCGTCATCTGGGACAAAACTGGCCTCCTAGTCACAGTCAGTCTCGTCATCTGGAACAAAACTGGTCTTCTAGTCACAGTCAGTCTCGTCATCTGGGACAAAACTGGTCTCCTAGTCACAGTCAGTCTCGTCATCTGGAACAAAACTGGTCTTCTAGTCACAGTCAGTCTCGTCATCTGGGAAAAAAACTGGTCTCCGAGTCGCTGTCATTCTCGTCCTCTGGGACAAAACTGGTCTCCTAGTCACAGTCAGTCTCGTCGTCTGGGACAAAACTGGTCTCCGAGTCATTCGGGTTAAGTTTCGGACCGGCTCACCAAATGTTACCACTTTTCATCTATATTCTCTACACAACTTCACTTGCTAAACATCCTTAATTGTGTATATATATATGTATCCACTCCATTTTAAACCTCTCTACGTTAACTATAAGATTTTGACTCACCATTGGCTTTAAATGACAGTTTTTCCTTTACCCTAAGAGTAAGTTATGTGGAATATCAAGTGTCAGTTACTTGTGAACAACAATCAAATGTTTTAACGTAACTACGACCATAGAGGGAAAAGAAGAAGAAGAAGAAGAAACCACGAGTTCAAAATTCAAACTAAGACTATTTTAGCTATTCTATTTCCTTGTGCAATCAACAGACACCCAAACCTAATTACAATGTGCTCACAGGGATGAAGGTTTCTAATAAACAAAGCTACGTTTATTTCTTTTTTTTTTTTTTTGTAAATAAAAGGAAAATAATTATTAAAAGCGTTTAATCAATTGCAATATATATGTACCTCGTGGTCGTAGAATTGTAGGAAAAATAGTGGATCCTGTTGAATCGGTTGGAAACACAATTAAACTATAATTATCTACGTCTGTAATGAAAATAAAATAGCAAAATAAAAACTGACTGCATAACATTCAGTAACACGTGCTACGTAGAACTCATGTTCAAGCCATCATTGTTATTTCAAAAACAAATCTTTTTTTTTTTTCTTGACAACAATATCGAATTACACTTGTTGAGTATATGTGCCTTCTGAGTCCAAAATTTCTTCGTTTGTTCTTGAGAGGTCTCAGTACCTACGCTACGTGGGTGTGTGCATGTGTATTTCCACATTTTTAAACAAGTGACCAGCAACAATTAAATTTTGGAGAGCGATCCCGACAATACTTGTGTATCAGGAATGAACTATCTAAAATTTTTACATTGTTTATTTTAGCTGAGAAATTAGAATACCTGTAATGAATAACGATATTATTATCCACCCTAAACAGCTTAAGATCATATAATGGCCTCCATACTCCTGCTGTCAAGCTGGAAACAAATGATTGTCACCATTGTTGTGGACACTGTTACTGCAGTTGTCGAATATCTAAAGTTGCCAAACATGTCGGCGAATCCATGCTTCTTACGTTTTACCGAGTTCCTTTCATTCAGTTTGAAATTTCGAGACCCAAAAGAAAGAGGCGAGCGGTAATAGAACGACGGAGAAAAATGAGAAAACGAACAGTACAACTTGTGAGAAATGTGTGATTGTGGTAGTATTGTGGGAAGCGGGCGGTCTTTCTCAAACAGAAATTTGTTTGTGTGTTGTTGACCTCTCTGATGCATGTATAAAATCTGGTAACAATGCTGAAAGGAACCAGCGACCAACAATAAATCAGGGGTGGAATACCCTCCAAATCTAATCTACACCGATACTACTCTCTATCTAATACGTTGTTTATACGATGTCCGGATAGTACACATTTTAATCGTCCTACTTCTTAGCGCACTATGGTCAAATAAGAACGTTTGGACCATAAAGTTTTCCTGCACTGGGATCTATGTTTTTTTTTAAATCTAATTTAAAACCCTTAACTGGCATCTATGGTCTAACTTTTTTACAACATTTGGGAGATTTATGCCAACGCGTGAACTCAAATTTACCAGAAAGAGATAGGGAAAGTAGTGTTGAAGGAGGTACCATATCGATCGGAAGCCTCTCCGGGACTCAAACTTAGTGCCGCTTGCACCGAAAGACAGCGTATTAACCACTTGACAAAGCATACATTACTATTATTACAGTATCATATACGCCTGTTCTTTGGTATAGCTTTATATTAAGGTTAGTGTAAAGTAACGGTCTTTAACGCCCGATAGATGGCAGCACAACCTCCGTATGTGTCAAACTTTTTTCTTTCGTTGCAGGAAATTTCAATGCTGCTCCTACAAATTCAAGTGTAGAGAGTTCAAACTTAGCATGAAGAAAGTTCATAACCACTTCAAGAGTTCTATCAGTGCTGATTTGTTATATGTTCTTGTTTGTTCATTGTTGAAAGAGCTTCATTGTTACAAGGTTTGGATATTCACAACAACAATGAAGCTCTTTCAACAATGAACAAAAGGAAAATTTAAAAAATCGGCGGATAGAACTCTTGAAGTGGTTATGAACTTTCTTCACCCCACGTTTGAACTCTCTACGCTTGAATTTGTAGGAGCAGCATTGCTATTTCGTGCAACAAAATAAAGTACATTAGAGACATACGGATATAGTGCTGTCCTCTATTGTTAGAAGACGTTGTTTTACACTAACCTCAATTGTGTATTTTCTTGCAAATGTGTTGTTTCTGATGTGGGTTACTTTAAATCGATGGGAAAGAAGTGGAATCTAACAAGGCCAAATTTTGACTCACGTAAAGAAGTCGCAAAACGATTCATTATGGAAGTCACGAGTGTGTTTGTCAAGTACAAATCAACCTATTCTATTTACGTAAGTTCTATATACTTGGTGATCTATAAATAATTAAATTCTCGTAAACAGAACAGTGAAGAAGTAGCAAAAAACGAGCACACCATTGAAACGTGTAAATAATTCAAAAATAATTCGCTACTCAACAAGAAATTATATTTATTATATTCCTAATCTAACAATACAGGCAAGAACATGAGTGCGTGAACAACACGTAATAATAAGAAATAAAAAAAATAAAAAAAATATGGAAAACATAACATGTGAAACAAGAAGCTTGGAGTGTAAAACAAAATCTCACACCACTCTACATAATAATAGGATTTTTCAGTACAATACAAAAACAAAACAAACCGAAAAAAAAAAACACGACAAATATAATATATCTTTGTGTTACTTGATGATTCCTTACCGCCTTCGGTTGGTGTAGGGTCATGCGGCGTTCCTACAGGTTTTATTTCTGTAGGTGAAGCTAATAAATGTAGAAAAGGATTAAAAGTTATTTTTCTTGCACATACAATTATTTATATATTAAATAAAGACATGGTATTACGCACGTGGAGGGTCAGTATTACAAATAAAACTAACCCAACTATATCTACCCTCGGGAATTCTGTAGTCAAAAATGCGAATTGGCCTGAGCCTTAGAGTCATAAATAAAATTCAATTAAAAACTGCAAAGCTTTTCGCTTACTAACCTGTAGCATCGTCAGGCTTCGATAAACGTTGATAGAGTATGTAATGTGTGGTTTTTTAGTTGTAAATTTTGCTATTTACGTGTGTGCGTACAACAAAATATGTGAAAATGTACCGGACTATGAACATTTTGCTAAATATGTACCTCTGATTACCTTCGACACTAGTGAACACTGCGCTTTTCTATTTTGACTATTATGTTTGCCAGCACATGGGAAAACCCGTATTGTATGAAACTATTACCTCAATATTTTGGATATGTTTAGTGGATCTACAGACAGGCACGTACCCTTAGTTGGTTTCGGAGAGGGTCCAGCGCCTTCGAGGACTGTCTGGGTGTGAAATTTACGTAAAATGTATATAATTTTGCCAAAAAGGATACTAATTTCAGAAAAAGATCTGAAATTGGGGGGGTCCGGACCTCAAGTCTTCCCCTCCCTCTCCATATGGTCCTGCCTACAGAATATATATATGTTAACTCCAGAAGCTACGCGGTACAAGAGACAATGACGAGTAGAAAAAGTAAGAGATAATCTTTTATAATTAACCCGAAATATATGTGACCCATAATTGTAATATATTGTACACAGAAACCTTAATGTGTCCATGTACAAAGCATGACATTTTTTTGTCACATATATTCCGATTTATTCGTCATTGTCACTTGAACCCTATGGCCTCGGGACTCCTAGTGTGTTATCGCGAATAAATGTACGAATTGTAATAAAAATTTTGCAACTGATATTGATTGAATGTATAATTAAACTATTGTTAGAAGAAGTAAGTTATGAAATACTTGGGGTACGTGAACAATAACGTTTCATACACCACTCTTTCCCTTACGACATATTTTAAGAATAGGTTCATTATAATTTATTAAGAATAGGTTACGATAGCATACATATTCTGTAGTTCATGCACTTCTCTCTAGACAAGTCCTAAAAGTCATTTAATAATAATGCCATACAATACGATCATATTCTGACCACATTCACAAAACAGTCGAATACAATGTTGCAGTGTTCACTAGAGTTCGGGGTGATAAGATGTACATATATCAGCACAATTACCGTAACTTCCTATATTTTAACATATATTATTGTAAATAGACAAGCAAATAGCATATTTTACGATTAAAAACACACATATTAAATATACATTTAATCTTTGTCTACGCCTGATGACGCCACTAGTTGGGTAGCGAAAAGCTTCCCAGTTTTCATTTCAGCCTTCCCGAGGGCAGATACTTAACTAAGTAAGATTTGTAATTATATACTGTTTAAACAAGAAAGAGAAATGCAATAGTGTCTACAAGATAAGATGTAACATGTAATGTACAATCATATTCATAGAAAGTGAGCGATAGAAATGTTTTTGAAGTTCAAAGTTTGCATCATATAGCAACACAGAACTAATCCAGACAACGCGGTAGGGACTACGTTCACTTGGAATTTAAACAGAATGTCTATTTGATGTTGCCATATTGTGCAAAAATATCGTACTTATAAAGAAAGTACTTTGCGATCATTTTCTATGAACATGATTGTGCACTGATAATAGAAAGATTAACTATTTTTTAAATTATATAATCTAAGAACTAGATTAATCAGGCAGGGACAATCAAAATTCTCCATTATTACTGAACTCGTCTTAGACCATTATGATCCATTAGTAACCTCAATTTTTCTCTTCAGTGCAACTTTTTACTCAACACTAATAAAATTCAAGTAATCTCGGAAGATAAAAATTATATTCCCAATATAGCTAATGTTCAATAAAGATATATGTTATATGTATATGATGTTATAGGTTTATCATAATTGTATTCTATCCTCTAACGTCTTACATAAGTTCAACTTACAATGTGTACCTGATTGCTGATGTTTTGACTTGACACGAATTTTTTGGTACTAATGGTATTACTTTCGTTCCCGATATATTAAAAAATAACATTTGTATTGCCAACATATTAGCTAAGTACTGCTGGTTAATTTAAAAAAAAATAATGTCACGTATTTCTGCTTGATGCATAATCTATGCTGTACTTATATCATGTTACAATTTATTTTAATATTAAGTGATCAAATATAATCTTTTACAGCTGTATTCAGAAACGTTTTTTGAAGTGACTAGCGCTATACTAACAAGTGACGAACAATGCTTCACCTTGAGCGTAGGAACAGTATGACAAGTTACTGTTAAATACTCATAAATTGTGCTGTTTTAGAAAACACAGTTCAATTTAATCTAATCTAATCTAATCTACCTCTTCCATTCCATTTATTATGTTTCTAGCATCTCCTTTCAGTATTTCTTTCCTTTAGTTACTTTGATCACATATTCTACCGCTTGTAAGACCAACATTTACGTCTTCAACTTGTTTGCAGACTGACTAACAATATATAACAAGTATAGTTGCTGATGTAAAACTATAAAACTAACTTTTTTTTTTCCATTTAAATGTCCACCATGTTGAATTTTTATTTGAGTTTTATTAACAATCTTGAGGCATTTCAGGTTCAGGCCAATCCACCATGTCGGAAGAAGTTACAATTATTCTATTGTATAAATTTTTACTCTATACTAACGTTTTTTTACTAATAATAAGGCTTTACCGCAAAAACAATTTCTTCATCTATCGTTACTTAGACATGTAAGTTGAACTTAAGTAAGATATTCGTAGTCAAACTTAAGTAAACCATTGTTTGTTACAGCAACGCAATTTAAGGTTTAAATATCAGTGTTAAGTCAGTGCAAAGAGGAAATTACTAGACTATCTGACTTGTACTTTGTACACTGACAGTGTATACATTCCTAGGCAATAGTTCCAACTATAAGTAATGACAAAAATAAAAATTCAATTCTAATGTAAGTTGACTGATAATTATGCACTGATAATTTCAGTTTAAATGAATAGTTAACTTAAATTAGTTAATTACAAGTAAAATTACATGGTAACTGATATATTTGCTGGAACTAGTTCAGTTTTTCATAAAATTGCGAGGTTATATGGGTTAAATAATGATAATGATTATAACTTTGACGAGGTTAGGTAAAATCCAAATCCTTATGTAACTAAATCTGAATTTGATACAAAATAATATGGTACTGAATTCTAGATTCTTGCCCAATGTGTAAGTAAGTGAAGATTTTGCAATGAAGTTAACAAGATACTATTCCTTACTAGCATAGAACTGCTATTTATTTCTACTACAGATTATATTTATGGTTTCATAAGTTTTGTATATAGATATATCGTTGTTAGGAAAAGTAACAAACGCAATATTTTCATATTTAAATGCATTCCTAACTCTATTCAGCACTCCTATGTAAGTAACCCCAATGCTAGAACTAATATCGAACTTCCAGATATATCAGCTATTTCTCAACTATAAATCTTGAGCTACGATTCTCTATTATAAAAAAAAACAATATTGATTTTTCATGTTTAGAATAAAAAAACTCTAATGCGAAAGTGTATTGACAGCAAACCAATCGAAGGTCTGAGATTTCATAGATTGAAATTTGTAATTTGAAAACAGTTTTTTATATCTGTCAGTACTGAAAAGAAGTGTAGAAAAATTCGTGTGGCTGAAAAAATATGTTACTATCAAGCACAAGAAACTCAACGAAAAGTTGAAGAATTTGCAGAACATTGATATCAAGTGTTGAAATGGATAAATTTCTAACAATGGAAAGAACGAAGATTAGCATAAGCAAAAAGGGTTAAGTAAGTGAAAGTGATAAATTTAAAATCGTTAATAACAACAATTAGATTAGACTTTTAAAAAATCAAACGTATTATATATGCAGATGATATGCGCATGTGTATTTATATATGCAGATGATATGGACATGTGTATTTATATATGCAGATGATATGGGCATGTGTGTTTATATAAGCAGATGATATGCGCCTGTGTGTTTATATATGCACCTGTGTGTTT